>BQNB010079548.1:1714-22595 GCA_026074375.1 Tanacetum coccineum | reverse complement strand
AATAGCTTTAACAAGCTTAGATCTACAAGATAGCTTATAAAGTAAGCTCTGAGTAAGCCTTATAAGCCCTTCTATTTCTGGCTTATCTTCCAATTGGCTTATTCAACTGTTTTGAGTGAATTGAGTGTGTGACTTATTCAATTTTGCTTTTAGAAAGCTAAGAGTGATAGTTAGTGTAGCCTCAAGGATCTTTGATCCCTGTTACAGGTAGTAACCGTTCTAGAATTTATCATCTAGAATTGAGGCTTGGTGGAAACGTTTGGTAATAAAACCTTGTTCAATAACTTTGATGTTCTTATTTATATTCCGCTGTGCATTATGTTATCATTGTAATTGTTCATCCTAGATTAGATCTAAACAATCTGAGCTTACAACGATCTAAGGAGTTATAACAGATCTTCACAACCTAGGATCTCCTTTTATACACCAAGGAGTCCTTTACAAGATAACTACAAATCTTCTAAAATTCTATAAGATATCAACATATCTTCTAACTATATAAGATATACACAGAATAAGTCCATACATATCACCAAACGCGTTTAACTCTTCATCAGTACTAATCTTCATGCAACAGTGTTAAGTTCTCTTCAATAGTATTAGGTTAGTACTCTTAGCCTTAAAATATGAGGACTTATACGGAATTACATTAGTTGATAAAATAGCCAAACACGTAGGGACTAGATTAGACTATTGAGGATAGTTTAGTTGTGTTTGGACTATAAATACCCCCTCTATACTTCCATGGAGGGGTGAGGATTCATTTGTATCATTTCACCAAGGTGTGTGTGTTATTTCTCTCTCTAAAACACATACACATCTTTCCTTTTTCTCTCATCTATAATATGGCTAAGTTTTTGTTTAATCCTTTTTGACCTCCAGATCTTCTTAGTTAGCTAGTGTTTCTTATTATAACAATTGGTATCAAGAGCTAACCGGGGTGTATTGTATTCGTGTGTGTTGGGTTTGGTGATTTTTGTGGTTATTGTTTGAGCTAATTCGACAGCTTGTTGAGATTATATCTCACGGCTTATTTTGTGTGCATTTTTTTCTTCTCAAAAAGCTTTGGTTAATTGGGTATACATTTATACTCACATCTTATTTTTTTGTCTTTCTTTTCTTTGTTACTGATTTGAAAGACATAAGTTTCATTTTGGGCTTTACACACTTTTTCTTTGAAACCTTATTTTGGGCTTATCAACCAATAAAGGGTGCGTTATGGGTTGAAAAAAAAGAAGTGGTCAAAGTTTTTTTTTTCTCAAACAACAGTGTGCATTTTTGGTTTGGTAATGGAAAAAGTCACCAAGTTTAGTTAATTGTGAGTTTTTCTTTTCACGTCAATTTTTTTTGTTACTTTGTAGCTTATTCAAGCTTCTAAGCTTAAAAACGTTTTCGTGGCTTATTGAGGGTGTGAAACGGAGAAAAGGAAAAGGTGCCAACAAGGTGTTTGATATTTTGTCTGAACCGATCTAGCATCAACCGAACGAGTTTAACATTTGGTACAACCGAACGAGTTTCACATTTGGTACAACCGAACGAGTTCATTCTTAGTTCACCGATCTAGTTAAGACTAGTGCGAACCGAATGAGTAAAAACCTTTGAGCACCGAACTAGTAGTTTTTCTTAAGGACCCGAACTAGTCGAAAGATTTGAGAACCGAACTAGTTTGCCGAACTAGTCAAAACCGTAACACCCAAACTAGAAATAACTCTTGAGACCCGAACTAGAAATAACACTTGAGAACCGAACTAGAAAAAAACCCTTTATGAACCGAACTAGTTGCTTCCCGAACTAGTCATTTTTAGAAACGAAACTTACACGTTATAAATCATTTTTGTTTTTTTTCGAGTTCGCGTGACGGTGCTCTACGGGACTTAAGACTCATACCATCGTGATCGTAACATCTTTTCGATCAACGTGGTATATTCGGATTTTACCGACGATAACCGTACCGGTTCAAAAGATCAAATCCATATTCGTGCATATTTTTTTTATTTTGAAAACAAAGAAGAAAACGTAACAGGAGGGAAAAGTAAATATTATTAAACTTAATTTAAAATTTACAACTTTGGTCCCTGAACTCGTGACACTTTCAAAGTTAATCCTTTAGTTGCTCATTAACCCTCATTATTGAAACAATTTTACACCGTTTGTCCTTACTTGCTTCTAATCAGCCCGTTACTCATCTAAAGTGACTCGTCATTACACCATTTGTCCCTATTTGAGTTTTGATCAACCGCTAATCATTTCAAGCTTAAAATTGTGCACCGTTCATTGTTTTAGCTCAACAAATCGTTCATGAAAGTTTAAGTTCTTCGACAACAACAACGATTTCACCAACAATAATCTTTTATTCACGGTTTTTTCTTGATTTAGTACAATCCCGTAAAAGTCGTTTCTTTTTACGGTTTAAGTCATAGAATTGTAAAATCCCGTGAATGTTAATTGATTTCAACAACACAACAAACACGATACATAACACTAAAAACGATCCGAATAAGATTCACTAAAATGTCAAAATGGCTAAAGATTCGGATTACGATGACAAATGATCACGAAGTTGATTTGGTATCCCTTATTTGAGATTGAAGTGGGTTTCACGAAGGTGTCTACTTATTTCATCATCGAGACTTCCTTCTATTTTCTACCCCTTTTCTTTAAACCCAATCTATCGATTGATGACTTGCTTAAACATATACAGCTATGATTGAGGCTTGGATTATCTAGTTATTTCCTAATGTAAAAAGTTACATTGTAGTGCTCATGGGTTATAGCTATCAATTAAAGGAGTTACATTATAGTACTCAGTGTCACACGAAGATGTCGATGTGGATAATTTCAAGAGGTGTTGTACTTCTTATACTTTTCTGGTTGAGTATAGAGTGCTTATAGATTTAATCTTGCATCATTCGTCAATCAACAACAGTGCAAGAATAAGTAACAAATTTGGGGGATTATACTTCATTTTCAAGTTTGGTATATCGGGTTTACTTCACCAAGTGATCACAACAATAGCCGACAGAATACGAGGTTGGTAAGTTAGCCAAAGAGTTTAAAGGTTGAAATGTAATCAGCAATTCTCACGATGGTACTTCACAGTCTAAGCAAAATCCTTCAAAGTTCTTCAATGTCTTTCATAACTTTTCAAGATTGTTGCTTATGACAAGAACTTCTCGAGTATATGGACGTACACGACAATGATGCTTCCGAGAGTTCGCAGCCATCATGGGGGAAAATGTGTACATCCGAGACTTAGTTGACTTTGATGTTACACATTGTAACTTCCATGGGGAAGTAGAGTATACTACTTGACTAACGTAATGGTTTGTGAAGTTATTTTACATATTGTGGAAGAATTGTTGTTGATTCTTACTTGTACCCCGAACGATTATTCACCAAGACCTAATGGATCCAAGTAGCAGTTGTATTTGATGTGGTTTTTTATTCTATAAAATTTACGCTATGCACGTAAAATGTCTAATATAAGTTTTTTTTGGCTAAACAAATGTTCGGAATCTGTCAAAGATAGGGGATGTTGGTTTGGGGGGATGCTGACTTCAGAATAAAACTTCTCAAAGGGTCTATGAGGAAAGATTTTCAAGGACATTACTGCTTGAAATTGGGGGGAAGGTAATCAACTCCTGCATATACAATTGTTCCTGTATAATTAAAGGACATTAAAGAACTAAGTGGATTACAGTATCAAGCCTATAAGACAAGCTGTCATTCTTCGTTAATCCTTCCAATTTATTACAAAAAACATAATACAATCCCCCCCCCCCCATCCCCACAACACCAACAAACTAATACAAACTTAATTGGGAAACATGTAAGTATTCCGTATGTCCTCATATTGGGGGAAGATGTTAGCCTTATAATATGAGGACTTATTCGGAATCTATCTATTAGTGATTAAAATAGCCAAACATGCAGGGACTAGATTAGACTATTGAGGATAGTTTAGTTGTGTTTGGACTATAAATACCCCCTCCATACTTCCATGGAGGGGTGAGGATTCATTTGTATCATTTCACCAAGGTGTGTGTGTTCTTTCTCTCTCTAAAACACATACACATCTTTCCTTTTTCTCTCATCTATAATATGGCTAAGTTTTTGTTCAATCCTCCCCGACCTCCAGGTCTTCTTAGTTAGCTAGTGTTTCTTATTATAACAAGTACTGGCAGTACTAACTTTTACTCTAGCAGTACTAACTAGTTAGTACTGGTAGTTATAATTTCAGCAGTATAAACTTTTTGACTTGGCAGTACTAAGTTGAACCAGCAGTATAAACTTTGTAGAAGCCCTTAATTCCCAACAATCCTCCTCTAAACTTGTGATTTACCTCCAAATCATCAACTTTGTTGAATTAAACCTTTCTGAGCTGAGAGGATGCTTCCAAACACCTTACTTCCTTGGTCTGTTTGCTAGTATGAAGATTTTCCTTAAAAGCTCATTTGCCATATCTTAATATTCATCCACTCTTAGCTTGTTACACAGCATCAAAGTCATAAGTGCTTTTGTCAGTAGATAATCTTTCTCAACCAGCATAAAAATATCATGTCCTCTCTCTGTAGACACATGATGAACACCACATGTATCATATAACTTCCATGTCAATGGATCATGCGTATATCTTTGAATCTTCCATAGAGTATCATTTTCATCTGGTTCAAATAACCTCTTCAGTTCAACCCACAATTATTTTGCTTTATCATCTGTAAGTTCTGTTAAGTTGAATCTTTCATGAACTTGACTCCATAGTTTGACTAGATCATCCCTGTCAAAATTCTTAAGCATATCTTCAAAAACATGATATACCTCTGTGTAATTTCCTACTCTGATGATTTTCTAAAACTTTATAGTGTCTTCAGAGTAGACTTCCAGTCAATGATTGGGTACTTGGTTTGCAGAGCTTCAACATTAATTCTTTCTTCTGGAACTATAATCATCAATTGTTGTAGTTGTTCTTAAGACAGTTCATCTACTTTTGGTTCTTCATCTGATTGTTCTTGAACTGACCTTGAAGCTTCTCTAATCTTTTTTCTTTTAGCAGGATTTTCTAAACCTTCTTGACCTGCTCTTTTTAGTCTCTTATCCTCCAACTCAGAATCAATAGGCACAAAAGATTGTACCCTCCTCATGGTAGTTTCAAAGATTTCTTTAACCTGCTCAAAGGAAAGTGACTTCAATTTCTTGATAGAGTAACCTCCTTCTTGGTTCTTTATGTAAGTTGACATGTAAGCCTTTTGTTGAGCAGGAGTCATTGGCTTATTTCTCTTAGCTTCAGCTCTTTGTTGAGCAAAGAACTTCTTTCTTTGATCAACAAGTTCCACAAGCTTTCTTGGTAAATCTTCTTCACTATACTTTTCACCTGCTTGTAACTGTTGAACCAAATCTTCATCTGCTGCAACTCTAGCCAATATATCATCCCAATCAGCATCTGTAAAACCCTGAGCTGATTGATGCACTTGAGCCATTCTATACCTTTATGATTCATCCAGTTCTTCTTGTATTCTCACAGCTGCTTCATAATCAAGCCTCTGTTGTTCTTGTTCTTCATTAAACTTTGCTTCTTGTTCAGCATTAAATCTGGCTTGTTCTTCCTCATGCAACTTCTGAGCTAATTCTTCATCAATACTTATTTGTATTTGAACTCTCTTTTTGATTTTCTTTGGTGGCTCAGACTCTTGCATAACAGCTTTGCCTTTATCCTTTGTTGCTACTGGGGAAGGAATATTGATTTCAACCTCTTGAGCCATACCAGCAGTACTAACCAATCCACTGGCAGTACTAACACTAGCCATACCAGCAGTACTAACTAATCCACTGCCAGTACTAACTATTATTCTTCTAATATAAGATTGAATGTTTTCAACTCCCCTTCTTATTCTAGCTGCATTAGCAAGAACCTTAGCTGCTCTGAAAACTCCTAACTACTCTTCAGGTTGATCACTAACATGTGTATCATCAAACCTCCCCTGATCTGCAACATGTGGAGGAACCAATGAAATTCCAGCATCTAAATCCATATCTTCAATCAGACTCCTCCCCTGTTTGGAAGAATCCTCCTCATCTTCTTCATCATCAGAAACCATAATTTTGGCTCTCCTTCTAGCTTGGCTTGTCTTGACAGTCTTTTCTAACTTCTTTACTTTCAGGATAAGCTTGGTGTAAGCATTACCATATACCTTTTTAGTTTGCTTTAAATCTTCCTCCAAGCTTGCTACTTTTGTTGACAATTGGGTACAAAGAACCGTCAATTCATTTAGTGTCAAACTACCCTCATCACTTCCAAGTGAATAAACTCTTGGGATAGGTGAATCATGGGGCATTAGAGCAGCATGGGTTGTTTGCATAGATGGTGATGAAGTTGGTGGTTGTGAGGTGGATGGAGCACTAGTGGGTGTGTGATGGGACTCAACTGGGATTGTTGATCCTTCACCCTGTACATTCTGACCTTGAACAAGCATTGTTTGAAACAATGGAGTGTTCACCCCAGTATATCCCTTGGAAGCTCTTCTCATATTGCTAAACAGTTTGTGAGTGAGGGTAGGAGCAATGTAAGTTCTTTTGTGGGGTAGAAGTAATCTCTTATGCTTGTTCAAAAAGATTTGTATAAATCTTGGATACATCAAAAACTTTGTCTTACTGTCCAAGTTTTTCACCATGGCCTCAAAAATCAATTTGGAAAAATTAAAGGTTCTGTTGGTGGCCAAGCAAATGATAGCAGTTGCTATATTGCTACTAAACTGTTCCCAAGCAGTTTTCTTAGAACTTAAGCAGTGAAGGATGGTATGAATTAAAAATTTCCACTGAGGGGAAAAGTGTCCCTTTTGAAAAGTTAAGCTGTCAGAGTTGGACACATACCCCATAAGAGCAAGTTGCTCAAAAATTTCAGCATTAGGTAAAGTGCTAATACCATCAGAATCTTCTAGCTTGAGATGTCTTCTAATAGAGGCCTCAAAAACAACCTTGACTTTCCCATCAATAGTAGCAGTTATTTCCATCTCTCAATTCTTAGGTGTTCTTGCAGAAGCAGTTTGCCAAAACGGTTCTATGAGAGAGACATAGATAGTTGGACTTTCAATGAGGGCATACTTAATGTGACATGTAGAGAGAAAATCAATTATTTAATGAAATCCTTCACTTCCTTCTGACTTTTGTAAGTAGGCAACCATGTTGTGCTTATCGCAGAAAGCCAAATTCGCCATTTGATGAAGAGAAGTTTGATTAGGGTTCTGGGATTTGTTAGTTTATGATAGTGTGTGAGCTTGGCAAAGTGAATTGATATTACGTAGAGAGCACTTAGGGTTTTGATTCGACCGACTTAATAAAATTGAATCTTTTTCCCGAAGAAAACTTATATGAGAAAGAAAAATCAAGAAATATCCAAATTATAGACCCCTATAGGCGAAGTTGGTGGCGGAAATATCTCAACGGCTATTAATTAATTAAGAAAATTCTGTTATGCCCCAAACAGTATTAACAGTAACACAACAGCACTAATATTAGCCTACTAGTACTAAGTAATGCCCAGCAGTACTATGTTGTTAGACTAACCGTACTAAATAATGCCCAACAGTACTAAGTAATGCATAGCAGTATTAACTGTTGAGACACCAGGTTTAACCTCAATTATGTTCCAAAAAGTATTTCCATTACCAATCTTGATTCTCACAAGCTCTCTTTCTGTTTTTGTTCTTACTTTATCTCTCAATTCTTTTTCTCACTTAATCACTCTGTCTGTTTTTATTTCACAAATCTCTTCTTTCTGTTTTTCAGCTCACTATATCTCTCTTTTCTTTTTCTTACCAATTCAGACAGTTTTGTACAATGTTCCATCAATTCCATTAGTTTCATACTGTCCTCCCCACTTCCAAGTGTGTTAACTCTTGAGAGAGGTGGATCATTAGACTATTTAGATGTAGTCTCAAACCTAGTTTGAGCATCTACACCCCCCAATATGGTATCTTGGCACCTAGGACCACTACCTGAACAGATCCAAAAGGACATTGGCTCATAAGTGTTTCCATGGATTGGTCCTATTGATGTTTACCACAGACCGCTCTGGCTCCTAAGCATGAAGCAGTAGTGGCAGCCCTTTTTATTCTGTCACCAACTCCTTATAGACAGTCTCATCATCAACCTTTTTAGGGGGGCCACTAGACTGAGGTATCTTTGTGTCCTGGCCTCTTTTGATTTACCTAGGTGTTTGACTCATCACATACTTTTGTTTGACTCATCACACCTTCCATTCTTGACTGCATATTGACATTATTAGCCTCCCCTTAATTCAATACCAGATACTCAATATGCCTAGCCTGCAAATGTTAGCCAAAACCAAGAATACACAATCTATAAAATTTTCTTCATAACAATTTTAATTATGACTAACAGTTTTAACTAGCGGTCATCATAAAAACTAGTAAGCACTATTATACTTAGGCGAGTTTCAAAAAAAAAAGACAATTAAATTTTTTTTGTACTAATTGAACAAAACGAACAGTACAAATCCTATACAAACATTACAAAAGAGCAAAGAGAGATAAAATTCTAAGGATTTAGCATTCCAATACTTGCAACCAAGTACTGAAACCTTCCAGCATCTAAAGCTTTTATAAGTAAGTCTGCAAAATTGTGATCTGTGTGGATTTTAACCACTTGAATTAACTTTTTATCATAGCTCTCTTATAAATGATATATAATTTCAATGTGTTTTGGTTTTAGTATGTGAAACATGATTCTTAATAACATACATATAGTACTGTTATTGTCAATATTAAACATGGTGTGCATAAAATTATACCCATTTCCAAGCTTAGATTCTGAAACTAGAGTACTTGCCCGCAGCACTAGGCAGTCAGCCAACATATTCACTTCAGTAGAGGAGGTAGCACCCACAATTTGAATCTTGCACTGCTATTATACAATCGTAACTAGGAACTGAACAACCACCTGTTGTTTTGTTTTTCCTATCTAAGCTTGCTCCAGCATAGTCACTATCAGAATATGCCACCAGATCAAAGGGAGAATTTCTAGGATACCAAAGGCCCAGTTTAGGTTGGCCTTTTAGATACCTAAAAATCCTTTTCACAGCATGTGAGTGTGAAACTTTGGTGTAACTTAGATCAGGCACATGCACATACCACAAACATAATGTTCTGGTTCTAGATGATGTAAGATACATCAATGATCCAATCATTGATCTGTAGAGATGAACATCAACATCATCACCATCTGAGTCCTTGAGCAAAGGCTTTTCTGTATCCATTAGGGTGCTAGCTGATTGACATCTGTGAAACCAAACTTCCTTAATATCTCAGCTACATATTTATCCTGACTGATAAATATCCCATCTTCTCTTTGCTTCACTTGCAAACCTAAGAAGAAATTGAGTTCTCCCATAGAACTCATCTGAAACTTGTCATGCATCAGTTTTTAAATTCAGTACATAACTCCTTGTTGTAAGAGCCAAGATAATGTCATCAACATAGACTTGTACAAGCAAAATATCTCCTTTTTGCTTCTTGATAAATAAGGTCTGATCTATCTTTCCTCTTTGAAACCCATTATTCAATAAATACTTGGCCAAGGTTCCATACAGACTCTAGGAGCTTGATCAAACCATAAGTGCTTACACCACCATTGTAAACTTTAATCAGGATAGTCAGATCTTCAAATCCTGGAGGTTGACACACATATACCTCCTCTTCAATTGTACCATAAAGGAAAGCACTCTTCACATCCATCTGATATACCATGAAGCCCATAAAGGAAGCATAAGCTAAGAACAACCTTATTGCCTTAATTCTAGCCACAAGAGCAAAAACTTCATCATAATCTATACCTTCTTCTTGAGTATATCCCTAAGCAACTAGCCTTGCTTTGTTCCTTGTTACTATGCCTCTCTCATCTTTCTTGTTCCTGAATATCCATTTTGTACCAATAGCTCTCTTACCTTTAGGTAATCTCACTAGTATCCAAACCTTTTGTAGTTTAAACTGTAAAAGCTCCTCCTGCATTGCTTCTACCTAAGCTGGATCACTTAGAGCTTTGGCAATTCTTTTTGGTTCTTCTTGGGATAGGAAACAAGCAAACAGACAAGTATGAAGGTCTTCATGAGTTTTCCCTTCATAAACAACACTAATGAACCCATGTTCATTTGTATTCTTTGTCATTCCCCTTGTCTGTACACCAGATTGTATATCACCAATCACATGATCAAGTGAATGATCTTTATGGATTCTTGTATTTGGAGTAGTAGGAACTTGATATGAGGTAGTAAGGTTGCTCATATCCATTTCTGTTTCATCACCAAATAAATCAGCATGTGTGGCTTCAAGTGTAGACTCTCCAAAGAAAATGTGCAGATACAATTTTGAAGCGTTTATGACCTTTAGTTATAACTGTTGGACTAACAGTATTAATATTTAGACTACCAGTTTTAAAATTTGCATTAGCAGTATTAATACTTGGCCCAACAGTATTAATATTTGGAGTACTGCTCTCAGATTACTCTTGATCACTAAATCCACTTGCTTTGCTATTACACCTTCATCAAGCTTCTAACTAGAAGGTTGTTGGTCATCAATCACTAGAATTCTTTGAAGAAGAATCAAACATTGAACTATCTTTCCACAGTGGCATCACAATGTTAGTCTTGGCTAAAATTCAGTCTCCTTGCTATTTGTACCTGCACCATTACATTCTTCTAAACCTGCAAAATCATTAGAGTTTGTACCTGCAACAACTGGCACATAATTCATTGATTTTGTTAGACTATCAATATCAAACAGCCACTTTGGACCATCACCTGTAACAATAGGTTTATTCTCCAAGAACCTAATGTGCAAGTTTTCTTCTACTTTCCTGGTTCTAATGTTGTATACTCTAAAAGCCTTACTAAGACAAGAGTATCCAACAAAAAGAAACCATCATCAGATTTTCCATCAAACTTGCCAAGATGATCTAAGGTATTAAGGATGGTAACATGACACTCAAATGGTCTCATGAAGCTTAGAGCAGGAGTTCTACCTCTAAACAATTCATAAGTGGTCTTGTTATGAGGCTTAACTATAATTACCCTATTCTGCACATAGCAAGCAGTATTAATTGCTTCAGCAAAAAATATAGTAGGTAACTTACAGTCAGCTAACATGGTTCTAGCAGCCTTAATTAGTGTCCTATTTCTCCTTTCAGCAACACTAAATTCCCTCTTAATGCCTTTCTTTTTACAAAACTCATTCATAACTCTATTATTAAACTCTGTCCCATTGTCACATCTGATTATTTTTACTTTCTTGTCAACTAGATTTTCTATCTCAGTTATAAATTTTTTAAGGATGCCACTAGTCTCATCCTTAGAGGCTAAAAAGAAAACCCAAGTGAATCTGCTATAATCATCAGTGACCACAAGACAATATTTCTTATTCATTAAGCTGCTCACAAAAGTTGGACCAAACAAGTCCATATGCAACATGAATAAAGGCTGAGTAATAGAGATCTGGATCTTGGACTTACAAGAGAGGCTTTGTGTTGCTTTCCCTTAAGGCAAGCAACACAAGTTTGGTCATTTTCAAAATTTTGCAGGTAATCCCCTCACAAGATTATCCTTAACCAGTTTATTTATAGTTTTAAAGTTTATATGACCAAGCCTCCTATGCCATAGCATTGATTCATCAAGTGTGGCCTTTGCAACAAGACATGTTAAGCTCTCTTTAGGAACAATATTTTTCATATCAACACTGTACATGTTGTTCTTTCTAGGAACTTTAAGTAAAACCTGACTTTCATCAGGTAACTTAAAATCAGGAGACAGAACAAAACATGCAGTGTCAGTAAAAAGAACACTGTTCTTTTTGTCACACATCTGTGAGACACTAAAAAGGTTAAACTGTAACTCCTTGACAAAGTACACATCCTCAAAATCAAGCTTACCAGTTTTAAGAGTTCCTTTACCAGTAATTCTTCCTCCTCTGGCTCCTCCCCCAAAGGTAACATATCCTCCATCAAATTCCTTGAAGTCTGAGAGATAGGACATGTTGCATGTCATGTGCCTAGAGCATCCACTATCAACATATCCTTGATCTTCTTTTTGTAAATGACCCTGCACATAAAGATAAGGAAATTAGTTTCCTTTGGGGACCCAAGCCATCACTGAAAGTAATTGATGCATTGTTAAGTTTGGTAGGTCTCCAAACCCAACATGTTGAGGCCTTAACAACATTAACCTGATTTGCCCTGACAGCATTAACTACTGCTGAAGTTGGCCTAGCAGTATTAACTGCTTTTGGCTTAGCAGTATAAACTTTTTCCTTAGTAGTATTAACTTTTTGGTTAGAGTTTTTGTTAGTTAATGTTGTTCTTGATTGATAGGGCCTCTTTACAGTTGATTGTGCTAATTTTGAAAAACATGACATTGGTCTAGCTCTATAAACTGTAGTTTTGGGATGAGCAGTATTAACAGGCCTAGCAGTATTAAGTGGTTTTAGGCCAGTTTTCATTAAAACTGCTCTGGGAGTCATGTTCCTGTGAGAGTTAGGGTGAGCCTTTTTAGCAGAATAGTTATAATTTACCCTTGTATAATTATTCCCATTTACCATCCCTTCCCTTTGATGGTAATTGCAGTGAGCCTGCACATGGTCAAAGCTTCCACAAACAAAACATGCTTTATTATACATCACAAAATCACCTCCTAGCTGTTGGGATTTAAGATTATTCTAGTTTCTTTGATTCCCCCTAGGTTTTTGTGATCTGTACATCTCTGCATACTTAACTGGTTTCCTAGCTGGTTTTTCTTGTTGTTTAACAGATTCTATCTTAGTAGGAAAAACAGTTTGCTTCTCTTTTTCTGACACCAACTTCTCACCCAATGGGGCATCAGGAGTTTTCTTAACCTCATTAGAGGTATCTTTACAGACACTCTTACTGGCCTTAGGTCCATAGCCTTCAAACTCAGGTTGTTGGAACTCCTCAAGACCAGAGTTGGACAAATCAATAGTTGGGGGTGCAAATAAGCCTGTAGGTGGAGGTGGAACAACATTATAGCTTACAAACCCCACACCTTTTCTACTGTTATCAGATATTTGACTCCCTATTAATTTATCTAAGCTCTTAGAAGCATTTTCAAATTTGTCAATTTTAATCTGATTGCTCTCTTTTTCTTTCTTAAGCTTCTCTATCTCACTTTTAAGAGCATTGATTTCTGAGTCTTTAAATGAGGTGTCTCTTTTTAGAACAACAATTTGGTCACAAAACATAACCTCATTTTTCTTGTAAAAGACAAGTTGTTCTTCTACAGATGCTAAACCTCTTTTATAGGTAGCTAGATTAAACTCAGATTTATTAAACTCTACTCTTAAATTATCATATTGAGTTTTAAGAGTTTCAAAGCTTTTAAGACAGGTGTTAGTACAAGTTTTGTCATTATATACCTCTGAGTCTGAGAAAGCCATAAGAGCCATGTTGGTAGGTACTTCCTCATCTGCCATAAAGCTCCAATCAAAACCAGCTCCATCAATAGCCACCATAGCTTTAGAAGAAGTTTCTTCCACATTCACAGTCCTTCTTGAGTTGTCTTGATTCCTGTTCCTATTATCTTGATTCCTAGGACCTCTGCATTCTCTTGCAAAATGTCCCATTTTATGACAGTTGAAACATTCTACCTTGGACTTGTCATATCCAGTAGTATCACTCCCATTGATAGTGATCTTCTTACCAGTTCTCTGGAAATACCTTCTTGCTCTTATGCTTAGAAAGCTAACTGCCATTTCAAATCCATTTCATTTAGGTCATCTTCATGGATTTGTTCAAGGTCTTCATGAACAAGTTTAGACCCGTTTGTTTGATTTGCCAAAAACACATAAATAGTGGCATCACTTAAGTTAGCAGTATTATCTGGAGAATCAACAGTACTAATAGGATAGTTAGCAGTACTAACGTGAACATTGGCAATATTAACTTCATTGGTAATGCTAAGAGATGACACAAAGGCCATACTTGAGTTTGAGTTTGAGCTTGATGTTACAGTTCTTTTGACCTCTTATTCAACAATCTTGAAGTTGTTGTAGAGATCATCAATGCTCATTGTGTTAAGATCTGATTTATTACTCCAGACCACTACATGAGTGTTCCATTCAGATGCTAGACTTCTCAAAAATATTAAGTTGAGATCTTCTTGAGAGATGTTTTCACCCAAGATGGCCAACTGGCTAACAATTTTGTGAAGCCTGTTAAAAATAAAGTCAAGTGACTCTATGCTTGGAGCATTGAAGTTCTCATACATCTGCTTTAGAAGTGTCTTTTGAGTCTTCCTTGTGGCATCATTACCACCAAATCTTGTTTGTATGGCATCAAACAAAGTCTTGACATCCTTGTATTGATTGAATGTCAGTTGATGTTCATTGGGAAGTGCCATTAGCAACATACATCTTGCTTTTACATCATTCTTCTTTTGGACCTTCTCTTTAGTAGTAACTGGACCTGGTATCATTGAAGTAGAAGTACCATCAGCATTTGCTGTTGTTTGTGTTGTTGGTTTGAAAGAGTTTCCATTCTCTATGACATCCTATAGAGCATAGTCTTGAACTTGAAAGTATTGCTCTATTCTTAGTCTCTACATCTCATATTCACCTTGTTTGAGAATGGGCAAATTTGCAGTAGCATTGGTTTGGGTAGTTTCTAGATCTATCTCTTTATGTGAATAAAGAGTTCTTCTTATTTGTTTTTTCTAGATCAAAGTTTTAGAACACAATCTCTGATACCACTTGTTGTTTCCAAATCAAGATCTATTCTTTAGCTTGTAAAGATTATGTTACTTTGGATAAATCCAAAACAAAAATGTTAGAAACTTTGTGAATACTAAAGAGTATGCGGAATCTACTCTTTAATACTTAGAAGAAATATCAATAAAACAGTAAACTTAAATGAACAATGATATAACCAAAAAGCTTTAATATTATTATGATTAATAATACGAGTACTCTGTCTAGTACTAGGGTTTACAATCTTGAAACTATGCATGCAACTCTATGAATGAGATTACAATAACCAAAACCTGGGATCTCCTTTTATACACCAAGGAGTCCTTTACAAGATAACTACTAATCTTTGAAGATACTCATGATCTTCTATAATTCTAATCATATACATATCTTTCTAAATTTTTAAGATATACACTTTGAATAAGTCCATACATATCTCTTCATACGTCTTTATCTTTATGCAGTTATTATCTTCTTCTGGCAGTCTTAAGTCTTTAGCAGTATTAAGATCTCTTTAGCGGTATTAAGTTAGTACTAGCAGTACTAACTTTTACACTAGCAGTACTAATCAGTTAGTACTGGTAGTTATAATCTGAGCAGTACAAACTTTTAGGCTTGACAGTACTAAGTGTAAAGACTTTTAATTCCTAACAATAGTAGTTCAACATAATCCATAATCTTCTTATGGTACATACCCCAGAGAATTTGAGCTCTAAAGAGATGAAGCTTGTCAAAACCAGATGTTTTTCCAGATAGACATTTGTTGATAAGAGAATCAAAAGCTCTCCAAGGTTGATGCATTTGATCCACAAAAATATCTATGAGTGTCTTGATTTTTCTAGTTGGCCAAGTTCTGAGAAGAAAGACACAACATCTTCCTTAGAAGGATAATCTGAATCTATAGAAATAGTCCTCCTTCTTGATTGAGTTCCAGAACTTGGTGCATGTAGATTTCAAAAACATCTACAGTGATGAGAAATGCCTGATAACATAGAGTAAGAGCAACATCCAAGACCACTTGAAATGTAGCTTCTTTCTTCATCATTCCAGGATTGAGTCTTCCATTGTAATTACCAATCACAAATCTCTTTTTCTTGGGAACAAGTTCAAGGTCCAGCTTGGCTTGTTGAGCAACGATAGAAGACATGATTCTGCTAAGATTTGTTATATACAGTTCATATACAAACAAATATACATTTCACTAAAAGACAATCTAGATCATAATGTTTGAATTTAGATGCAAAGGCTTATTATTACTTGAAATTTTGGCATATGATTACTAGGCAAGAATTTACACATAAGACAAATTAACATGAAATTGAGAGACACACTCACTCTTAAAGCATTCTAACAATAGGCAATCCATAGAAATAAAGGCAACCACAAGAGATTTTTCTATGCAAAATGATCCTAAGGAAATTATTGTGCTAAGAATATATTACTATCTTTGAAGCCAAGTTTTAAGATGAGTGAAGTGTACTAGTATAAAACATGCTTATATTAACTTTGTAATTGTGTATAATTTGCCTAAAAAGTGAGTATAACTCGCCTAGGCTGAGGTGTATAACTCGCCCAAGGCAGAGTGTATAACTCGCCTAGGCTAAGGTGTATAACTTGCCGAAGGCAGAGTGTATAACTCGCCTAGGCAGAGGTGTATAACCCGCCTTAGGCAGAATGTATAACCCGCCTTAGGCTGAGGTGTATAACTCGCCTAGGCTGAGGTGTATAACTCGCCTAAAGCAGAGTGTATAACTCGCCTAAGGCAGAGTGTACAACTCTGCCTAGGTAGAGTGTACAACTCTACCTAGGTAAAGTGTTAAACTCGCCTAGGCAAAGTGTATAACTCGCCTAGGCAGAGTGTATAACTCGCCTTAAGGAACATTATATAACTCGCCTATTCAAATTGTATAACACGCCTAGACCAAGGATGTATAAGTCGCCTAGGTAAAATCATACTAACAAGAATTACACAACATCAAGCATCTATTCTGTCACAACATGATCAAATATCATTAACGAAACTCAAGGAACCAAATATAACAGGATTTCATTACAACAAATTAACTTTTTGCCTAGTTTGACTCTAATGAACACGAACTAGCTAAAGAATCAAATTTTTTGTAAGTTATTCTTGTTATAAGACATTCAAACATATACATATAGCCATTATAACAATTTTAACCAAGAACCCATGAATCTTAACACGTTTTTGTCATTAACCCTTTTTATCAAGAACCCTAAAATCGATTATCATTGATTTTCGAGTGTGCGATGTGTTTTACATTAAGAAACATGATATTTAAGTAGTGGACGAATTTCTAAGTGTACCTTAGTCTTGAAATTGAGTTTTTATTTGAGTGTTCTTGCGTGTGAATCGTGTAGGTGAAGGAGGGATTTTTTGATTTTGAAAAAGGATAAATGTGTTTATATGTAAAGTGTTAATCGGACAAGGTTTCCTGGTTGGCAGACTTGGCCCTTAAACTTTCTAACTTCTTTTACTTCCATTTTAAACATATCTTAGGAATAAAACTAGTTTAGGAAATAACATGTTTAGCCTCTTAATGTTTTAACTAAGATATTGATCCCTAGAATTTGCCATTTTAGCCCCTAAAAGTTAAAACCAATAACATCTTAAGTCCAATTTAAGTTAACAATAATATTAACTCCCTTTTAATTGATGATCTGTTTATTGTTTAAAACCTTTTCCGATTATTACATGATTATCTATTAAGAAGATAATTTGACACTTTCTCCCCCTCAAATAATGACTCGTTTTCTATTGAAAAAGCTATAGTCATTATTTGATGGTTCAAATTGTCTTAGAAAATGATTTTCTGATGAAACCGAAAGATGATTATTTATGAAAAATCAACACGATTTCTTTTATTTTGACAAATGATTTTCTAAATGCTTGGACCTAGAGTGTTGGACGTTGTTGCAGCATAAGGCAATAGCACTTTTATTATCACAGTAAAGTGGAATCTTGTTGAATCCAAGGCCATAATCCGTCAGTTGTGATCTCATTTATAAGATTTGAGCACAACATCCGGATAAGGCGATGTATTCAGCTTCCGTACTAGATATTGTGGTGCTCTTTTGCTTCTTTGATGACCAACTCACTGGTGTATCTCCTAATAGCTGTAGACTACCCAAAGTACTTATTCTGGTATCTTGACAATCGGCGTGATCCGCATATACAAAAGCTGTTAGTGCAATACATGAATCCTTCGAATACCATAGACCCATATTAATGGTTCCTCTTAGGTATCGAAAGATTCGTTTAACAACATTTAAGTGCTTTTTGATAGGCCTTGCCTGATACCAAACACACATGTAGACAAAGAATACAAGGTCAAGTCTACTGGCTATGAGATACATAAGGGAGCCAATCATTCCATGATAACGTGTAGGATCTATGACTTTCCCTTGTGGATCTTCATCCAGTTTGGATTTCTCAATCATCGGAGTATCCATCAGGTCGGTTAAGTCCATACCATATTTCTTAATTATTTCAGAAGCATATTTAGATTGGCTTAAAAAGATGCCTCTGGGACTTTGAGAAATTTGTAATCCTAAAAAGAAAGACATTTTCCCGATCATCGACATCTGGAATTTTGAACACATTATTTTGGAAAATTGGTCACATAGTTTAGGTTTAGTGGAGGCAAATAAAATGTCATCTACATAGATTTGTACTAGTATGATGTCCTTCCCTTCACGTCTGATGAACAATGTAGGATCAACAGTGCCTTTGGAGAAATTTTAGGATTGTAGAAAAGATGACAGCAAATCATACCAAGCCCGTGGAGTTTGCTTTATGTAACAACCCCATTTTGCACATATAGCAGCGGAAGCTAATCTGGGGTATTACTTCATGAATCACAGTCACAATAATAGAAAACGACCCAAAAGAGATGGTTTTTTTAAAAGATACGTTATCATTCATTAAAATCAGAGTTTTACAAAGGCAGGCCCCCAAATTTAGAAACATAAAGTATGAATGATAATATGTTTTAGCTGTAACAACCATGACTTGAGCAGGTTAGTCAAACCGTTAGTGTTGACTATTGTGTCTGTTGCAATGTATGGTTATGTGATTCTATGTGTTTATGTGTACTTCTATGTGTTTATGAGGTATTGGTAATCAATCTATTGAGTGTGATCATCTCAATGAGATTGGATTGATGGTTGAGTTCATTTCGTTCACTTTTGAACGACAAGGAAATGATTATTGAGATTTTAGCGTTTTTATGATTAATGTGTAAGTATTTATACGTATACGTATTTTTGTGTTAGTAATTAATAATAAGTTTAGGTTTTAGAGGTTAAGTTAAGGGAAATGAGTTATTTGATGAAGAAATTTCATTTTAGTCACTTATAGTGATGATGAAATTGATTGGGTATTTTGAGAGAATGGTTTTGGTTAATATGTGGATATTTAGGTGATGGATTAAAATGTGAAGTGTGTCATTTGTGAAAAAAATAAGTTTGTTAAAATATGAGATTTTTTGGAAGACTTTCTATTTTCAGAAAGTAAATTTAGAAATGAAAAGTTATTTTTAGAAAGTAGTTTTCAAGTAAAATGGTTTAACAAATTAGCTTAGGTTTTTATAAAACTTAAGGTATAAAGATAATTAATTAATTAATAAAAGAAAAGAAAAAAATATTTTTTAGGCATGAATAGTAATCCGAATTTTAGTAAATAAAAAGAAAAAAAAAAGAAAAAAAAGAATTAAAGTCCTAATCCTAATCTAAAACTAATTAGACTCAAACTAAAACTCTACTAGGAGGCCTATATATATATAATTCATGAATCCCTTCCCTCCCCATACCCTAGTTCGACCGGCCATAAGGAGAGGGAAGAGAGAAGACGAAATTTTTTAACACTTTAAGGTATGATCCGATCTTTTAATTATAGTTTGTTTATGATTCTAGTAACTTAATTATGATGGATTAGGGTTTAAATTAAGTTTTATAAATTAGGGTTAGTAATATCCAGAAAGTTTATGATATATTAATGTTAGTTTAATCATTTGATTAATTAAATTAGCGATATGATCATACGTTAGGGCTTAGATCACTCGAACTAGATGTTTAATTCACTGCAGAAAGTTAGGCAGTTTTGTAACGAGCATAACTTGGTCATAAAAGATCAAATAAGTAATTTACAACATACTGGAGATAACCTCAGAGAGTCTAATTTCTAGAAAAGTCGGCCTCATAAGTATTTATGGTCAGGAAGTGGGTCAAATGGTCATTACAAAATCAGTGTGTAAAACAGTAACGAATTTCAGTTTTGGTTTTTATTTTTCTAAAAATACTTAGCCACTGAGTTAGAGGCTCTAAGTCACATGGAAGTTAGTTAATATATTGTGTGTGTTCTCCGAATTTTGGCTAAGGTTATAGTAAGGTCTAAGTTGGTTAACTAATGTCATACTTTTAGAAGGTCAGATTCTGGACGAATTTTAAACACTTTGGATTAATGAATTTCTAAGAGGTATTTATAAAAGGGTAGTGACTTTGAGAGAGCTATGAGAGATTCATAGGACATATATGTAACATGGTGAATTTTTGTTTGAATTATGGGAGTGTTTAAGTAGTGCGTTTAGGGCGCGCATATAAGAGTAAAATTCTACTTAAAATCAGAAAGTCTAAAGAGTAGCATTTAAGTATAAATGGCTTATGTAAGAGTTGGTAAAGGTTTAAAACAAGTATAGGACTATGGTAGATAGCTTAGACATCCAGCATAGTTGAGGTTACATCGTATTGGGTTGAACGCCTAATTGATGGTAACTTATTATGTGTTTAAATTATTTAGATTGTTCGTGAAATTTTTTGAAGTTTTGTGGATCTTTTGGAAGCTAGCATCAGGTGAGTTTCATAGCCCCTTTTTGTTGTGTTTTATTGGGGTGAAAATGATGCTATGTGTTAAACTGTTTTAGTTGCTGTGATTATTTGCTACATGTTATTGTTTCGTGAATAGTTCAGTTGGGAGTGGTCTTTACTACTAAACTCAAACCATCTGAAGGGTTTAAATAATACCTACTGAATTGTGTGATACGCTCCATGGCTTAGTGATCAATTAGAGTGGGTTTTGTGGTATGCTACATGGCTTAGTG
>BQNB010079546.1:0-30209 GCA_026074375.1 Tanacetum coccineum | reverse complement strand
TTAAGAAAAACCCAATCAATTTCATGTTCTAATGTTCTTGTTCTTATTAATTATGATCAAAAACATAAAAATTTAATATGCTAACCTTACTAGATGAAGAAGAATGACACCAAGATGAACACGGATCAATACACCAAATAGAAGAAGAACTTTATTACTAGGATCACCCGAATGATTTAAAACTTCTAATCTTAAAATCTTCAAAACAACAATGGAGGATAATTTGACAGAGGAATTTGAGTGAATACTGGATGAGAGAGAGAGTTGGGGACGTGTAGTATTTATAGTGGTGAGGGGATAATCACCAATTAATTGTGCAGACAATTACACACTTGTTTCCAAAAGTATTTACACTCTATTCCTTAATTATCACAACTAAGTCAAATTTACCCTTTTTAGATATACACAATAATTACTTCCAAATTTCTAATGTTTATCTACTAAAAAAAATCTTTTTTTTAAATACTTTATACCAAAATACCATTATTTCCAAAAATCCATAACTTAAGATTTTTATTTTCAAATTCTTTTCATATACCATAGGTTATATTTCAAAATTAATATTTTGAAATGAAAAACTCAAATTTCAAAAATGCGGGTTTTACAGATTAACAAAGGTTTAGGCTGAGTTTTTGAAAAAACAGAAGATAAACAACAAGTATTAAGAACATATAAGCAAAAAGAACAAAGCAAATGGCACTAAAAGCAAGAAAATAAGCAATAAGCAGTTTACAAGCTATACTTGACAGATTTGCATAAAAACTCAAACAAAGCACTTGGTAAGAAAACAACAAACAAAAACAAGCATTAACAACTAAAACAAGCAAGATTAGCAAGAAATAAGCAGAAAATAAGCTATGCTATAGTAGAATGCAAAAATTTAAAAGTGAAACTTACAATGGGTCCAAGCTTTTGGTAAGAGTATAAGCTCTCAACAGCTTATAAAACAATCATAAATGCTTCCTAAAAGCTCTAAACCAATGGCCATCCTTTATAAACCATGCTCCAATGATTCTTCACACAAAACTTTTTTTTTTTGACAGAATTTAAATCAAGCTTTCAAATAAGATTTTAAAGACTTAAAAACTTATAATGGAGCTTAAAACAGGTATTTAAACAACAAGTAAGGTAAATGACAGGTGTTTAAAGAAAACTTAAAACTTTCATAAACTTAAAAGAAAATTGCAAGTATTTAAATGACATGTATTAAAATGACATGAAAAGTAAATTGCATTAATAAAAATGGTACAAATTAAGGTTTACAAGCTTTTGCCTTCTAAACACAAAAATTTGACCAAAAACTAAATAAGCTACAATATGCCTATTTATACTAAAACTATAAGTCTTGATGGTCTTCACAGTTGTGCTTGTTGTGTTTTCTTTGTGAGGAGAAACCCTAGTCAATCTTGGCCCTTGAATTGCCTTGGTCCCAAAGTAAAATCATCATAACCCTTGATTACTTGTCATTTTCATTAGCCAATGGCTTTGCAATGGATTGCCAAGGTGTATTTGGTGTTTAGTGAGGTGGGGTGAAGGATGGTGATGTTTTTAGGGTGAAGGGAACAGTGGTCGAGGTTGCAGGATAGGGACAGGGGAGATGGGTTTATTTTGGCGGGAAGGGTTGGTTATACTCTGTTTATAAAGTGACAGGGTTGAAGTTTGAAGGTTTGGCATAAATGGTCCCCCAAGTTGTGTGTTGTTATTGCAAATTATGTCCTTGTAGTGTATATGAAAGTTTAGGGCTTGGCAGATTTTGTCCTCAAGAGTTATACTTATAGTTACATGCATGGTCCTTGTGGTGTTTAACGAAAGTTAGGGTATGGGTTATAAGGCTTAACAGCTGCCAACCATATTGGGCCATATTTGTGGTTTGGGCCGGTTAAGGGTATAAGGCTTTTTATAAGACTTTTGTCTTATAAGTCTTCAAAATAAAAGCTTAATGGGCTGACCCGGCCCATTAGATGGGTACGGGTTGGCCCATTAAGTTTTTCTTCGGTTTCGGCTCCGTCTTTGACTTTGACTTTTGTCGGGGTTGAATTTGACTTTGACTTTTTGGTTGACTTTGACTTTGTCTTTTCTACGCTTTTTCATTCTGTGCCCGGTTTTGTCCGTTTTTGCTTGATTTTTCATCCTTTTCTCGGATATAAGTTTTTTTCCTGCAACAATATAAACTGTAAAAATACAAATACAATGTAGTTTTTGGTACGTTTTGGTCATTTAAGTCCGGTTTTAATGGAAAACTATATGTGTAATTAAGCACATACCAAAATCCGCATGTACTTAACTTTATGGCGTGTCTCTCAGACAATGCTACAAGTACGGCAACTTAAAGAAAACTAAGACTCTCGATCCCCCTCGACTAATAACCTCGAAAAGTAGCTAAGCGTTCATCAAGTGGAATGAAAGAATCAAGAGTTTGAAAAGCCCCGTTTTTACCATTTTTTAAATGTACACTTATTCCTACACATATTTTTGTATTTTTCATTTTTCTCATTTTTAGTAACTAAATATTTGACTTTCGTTATTTTATAACTTTTTGGGATCACATAGAAACAAGATTGCATTTCAATCCTAAAATGCCCCTAAAAAGGATAAATTCATCGTTCCTGACTTTTCATTTATTCCAAACCAAACTTAAAACGAAATCACTGTTAAATATAAGTTAAGACGCTAACACTACTCATATTTAAAACTTGTGAACTTTTCACTCCCAACAATTATTTATTTAGGTAATGTGACATTTTCGAAATTTCACACCATGGATCATACGTTTTGCACAAAGAATCTAGGGCTTCACGTTCCACCCGAGAATTATGTGTTGGAAAGGCAAGATCATCCATGGAGCGACTTTCGTACTCGGCAACATCCCCAACCTTGCGGCTAAGTGACCCAGGCTTTTGGAAACCCACTGAGATAGTATCGGGACTCCGGGACCTTCGATTTCAAAGACTCTTAAGTTTCCCAGTATATAAATTAGCTATTTATCGAAAACTTAAAATTTAAATAGTCTTAGTTCAAAAATAAGCTTCTATTTTAATTTAAGTATAAAGAGATTTTCACTATATTTATTAACTCATGTTTACTATACTTAATAAAATTATTCATCCTTAAGGAGGGGGGGGGGGGGGGATAATCCTCGACTTTTAGAACGGTGTACAACATCGGTTGTGAGACGGCATGATGCAACATACTTTTAATCAGCTCGGAATGTATTATTTTACTATGGGATTTCTTAGAGGCCTTTTGTTTCCTGTTTTGTAACATCGGTTGTGAAGCCTTGGGGCACGATGCAGCAAACTTTTATCAGCACACTGTTTGATAATTATTCTCATTTTTTTACATTTTTTGACTTTGTATTACCTACAGTATAGAGATAATTTTCGTTTTCTAGAAAATTTAAGTATAGAATTTGTACTAAAAAATATTGATATCGACCATACTAAAAAATTGTTGATTTAAGTTTAATTTTCAAAAATTGTTTAGCACGTTATAATAGTTCCGGTTAGAAGCTTATCTATAGAGAGGGAAAATTGCACCAAATTACACACATGAGTCTTAAGATTTCCAAATAATGCCGTGTTTAGCATCTAATCACACTTAACTCTATCATTTTGCGTTATTCGCATCCGCGAACGCTTAGTCTAAAGTTAAGGAAACAAGCCTAGAGCTCAACACGGCATCGATCGACGTCAAAATTTTACTCTTATTTAACCCAGCCGGGAAAAGTCAATATTGGTGACAAATCACTTATTTTATTTTTTTTATTTTTTAAATTTTTTCATTTGTTTTGAAATTTGATGGTCAAAATCGGGATTACGTCTGAAAAACAACGACTGCAGGCACAATTCAAAATCGAAAGGATCCCCACCATACTAGAATTAAACATTGTCTTCCCTCAATGCTTTAGAAGGGTTCTACTACGCAATTCCTAAACCGTATATTAAGTATGCTTAAAGATAACGTTTGTCAGATAAGATTTTGGATTCGGATGATTCCCAAATGATAAATGATGAGGATGTGAAGCTTTGTGAACGAAGGACAAATCCTACGCGAGACGTGAGGCATCAAAAAATCCAAGAAATCCTGTCATTACAAAAACACAGAAAATGGAAGAGGCGTGCATAACACAACAAAAAAAACACTTATTTTATTATACTAAACTACCATACTATATTACGATTATAACTCGGAGAAGCTTGGGTTTGCCACCACGAATTAGCATTGTTTTAGGTCCTTTTAGCATTTCCAATCCCCATACTGGAGTGGTCAAAGGGGGATAAAAGTGGAGACACGGAACATCCAGACAGGGATGTCATCTTCCATAAGAGCAAGAAAAATCTCAATCGGGGGCCCTTGTCAAAGAATTTTAATGATCTTTTATGGCTTTAGGGCCCCGATGAGATAGTTTCGGGAGAAGAGAAGTATGAACTCTTTTAGAAGTTAGAATCCCGGGGTTGAAAACTTTTTCCTTATTTTCGGATGAAAACGAGAGTTAAAGATCCGTGCCAGTGGGAACTTTTTTTTTTTTCTTTGTGGAAAGGAACGTTTCATAATGAGGAGGATTAAAATCCTCAAGATTTAAAGAAGCATTAGTGGTCCTTTATTACATTCTTTTCCGGTGTTGCAAGATTGGTGACTTCAAAGAGGTTTTCATGAATGAGTATACCCAGATTAAATACCTTGTCTTGTCGGTCGAAGGCAAAGCATCAACCTCGGAAAAATCCTCATAGAAAACCGAGTCACACTCGGGAAAAGGAAGAAAATCACTTGATCCAGGAAGATCAAGTTCATCAATTAAGATTTTATAATCTTTGATTTTCTCTTCCTTGGAGTCAAATGGATCATTATAAGTATCATCATTAACGGCTCCAAGATCAAAAAATTCATCATCATAATCATCCCATAATGGTGGGGATGAGTAATCAAGAGCATGTTCATCGGTGAACATCTCAGAAATGGTATCAACGAGATTGTCATCAAGAGAATTTTCATCAACCGAATCTTCGAGAATAGAATCCATTTCCTTGATAGGATCATGGTTAAGCAAATACTCTAATTCTCGAAGATCGGATTCGGCATCAAAGGGAAGATCATCATTTCCTGGTGGAAATGTGATATGAGCGAGTTCATCGGCGAACTCCTCAAGAAAATAGTCGCTAATCTCAGAAATCGGGAGACTAGGTGAAGAAGAAGTGGTACTGCCACTTAAAGAATTATGAAAAGGAGGGAGAAGAGATGAAGGATTACTATTTCCTGGCGGAAATGAATCACTTGCGAGATAAGCTTCGAATTCTTCCCAAATTAAATCACTTTCTTCGAGGGAGATAAGTGTGGGGGAAGAAGAAGAAGACTTGGTCTCGGGTTCCGAAATCGGAGTGGGATTGCCACTCGATTGATTGATAACTTCCGGTGAAGTTAAGTTGGTATGAGAAGTGAGAGAAGAAGTGGGATTGCCACTTGGATGATTTGTTGCAAACAAATCTTCACGAATTTCCTCATGTGAAACATTGTAGACATCAATCATGTTGATTGATTCTTGATGAGGTTCGTTTGAATAGCTTGAAGTGTCATTTCTCATGTTCAAGATTAGTCTTTCATTACCGTCACGGAGAATCATTTCTTCTCCATGAACGTCAATCAAAGCACGAGCGGTCCGTAAGAATGGTCTTCCCAAAATGAGGGGGACACGTGGATCGCTTTCATAATCAACAATGACAAAATCAGCGGGGAATGTGAACTTTCCAACCGGAACAAAGACATCTCTTGCAATTCCTTTCGGAGTGCAAATATCACGGTTAGCTAGTTCAAGAGTCATTTGGGTGGGAATAAGCTTGGGTAATCCTAACTCTTTCCACACAGAGAGTGGCATCAAGTTGATGCTAGCACCTAGATCGGCTAGGGCTTTGCACTTGAGCTCACTAAAACCACACGGAATGAGAAATTTCCCAGGGTCACCTAGCTTTTCGGGAAGCTTCTTTAGGATAACCGCTGAGCAATTTTCACTAACAGGTGTGTTTGCCAATTCAATAAGCTTCTCCTTGTTGGAAAGGAGACTCTTAAGCATCTTTTGATATTTTGGGATTAAAATCAATGCATCGGCAAGAGTGATATTGATATGAAGCTGTTTAAACATTTGCCAAAACTTGTGTATTTGGACTTCATCTTTTTCTTTTTGTTTCTCTTGATTCATTCTTGACGGATAAGGGATATTCGGGTGACGAGGATCCCTTTGATGAATCACAAAATTTCTTTGTTTTGGAGGTTTAACTTGTTGGACGGGAGGAGGTGGGACCTTGATGGTAAACTCGGAGTTATCCTGGTCCGTTAAAATCTCCTCTTCACGTTCATCCTCCTCCGGATTTATGAATGGAGGAGGGATAGGAACGGAAGGTTCATCAAGAACAAGACCACTTCGAGTGGTAATGGCTTTCAATTCACCTTTTGGGTTAGCAACGGTGTTGCTCGGGAGAGATCCCGTACCCGAGGTAGAAGCGGTATTCATTTTGATAAAGTTACCTAGCATACTTTCAAGCCTTTGATTTGAAGTAGCCAAGTTGTTCATTTGAGAAAACGATGACCGGATTGATGATTGATGTATGAATACGCCTAGGATATGAATGAGTTTTCTATTCCTACCAATCAAAATATACAACAACGATTTAAATAAAACCTAAGAACGAGAAGCTAAATAACATAAAACCTAAAACGGGCCCGAAAAAACTAGGGCTAAAAACCTACATTTTTTATAAAAATTACACTAAGTAGAAAAAAGTTCAGAAATTTAACAAATCAAAAAGCCCCAAATTTATCTAATGGTTACAGCTTAATCAAACTATTAAAACTACACCTAACTAATAATTAAACTAAAACAAACAAGGACTAACCAATGGACTAACGACAAAGGGACTATTTGTGACAAAATACCAAAATAAATACTATTTTTCCTTACCCTGAACCCCAATCCCGATTTTAACCAAGTCTCCAAAAGTAGCTAGAATTTTAAAAATTTGTTTTTAGCCAAAACGCAAGAACCCGAAAGTTGTTCCATGACAATGTTTGTAAGAAACTTTAATAAAGACCAAGACCTTGCAAAAATACGCCACTTTCAGATATAAGCAAACCAAAAAGCCAACTTAAGCTGTTGATTGTAGAAAGTAAAGCTAAATTTTGGTTTTTTTGGTATTTGGGACACCACAGAACTCAAAAGGCTCAAATTCAAAAAGAGAGATGTTTTTGGAAAGCTTAAATGTTGCTTATTCTGATTCCAAAAAGCTTTTCTCAACCAAACACAACTTAACTTAACTACTTTGGCATCAAAAAGTAGAACTCCAAAAAATTTTCCTAAATAAGCCGGCAATAAAAAAATAAAAAATAAGCTAAACATCACCAATACGCATAACTGAAAAGTGGACTTAGGAAATAAGCTCACTAATAGTCCTTAATAAGCCCACCTATCACTTTTTTAATAAGCCACTGAAATAAGCCACAATAAGCACAATGACTACAAATACTATTTTTTGGTTTATGAAAAAAGCACTCTTAGACCTAAAATAAGCTACTGAAATAAGCTCAAAACTTAAACAAACCCAAAACAGATTTAGATCACGCCTGCACAATGAGCTTATGCTCACAATCATAACCTAAAACCTAATCTTTAACTCACCAAAAAGTGAGATCAAAAAGTGGTGAACTACCGATACTAACTTGAGTTAGTACCGCTAGCTTTAAAAGTTAGTATACGAGCTAGCTTTAAAAAGTTTAGGTACCTGGCTAATTTCTAAAAACCTCATTTAAAGATTTCAAAAGTCATTTTAATTCAAGCAGATTGGATTTCTAATTAGTTAAAAACAGATTATCAAATGACAAAAATAAGATATTATAACATATTTCAATCAGTGATAAGCACTTAAATAAGCTAAATAATCTAACATTATAACACACATGTCTTACCCAGATACTAACTAGGAAATTGCACAATTATTTTGAAATCTAAAGCAGGAGAATCACATAAACAACATAATAAAGCATAAATAAGCAAATATAAGTAACAAATAAGCTCTATAAGCAGTTCTATAGTAAGTAAGAAAATCGAGAAAAAGAGAGACTTACAACACCCTTACTTAAACAGGGCTGCTTAAGCTTTTACCAGCTGATCTACAAGCTCTAGCTTGTCAAGGACAAGCTAGTAATGTCCATAAGCACATCCTTTGTTTGCTTATCATCCAAAAAAGTAAGCTGTGGTATTTTTGGGTGAATTTTTTTTTTGATTTCTTCTTAACTACTTAACCTTTTTAAGTTACTTAGTGAAAACAGCTTATCATTAAGCTATATTGAAAGCTTTTTAAAACACAATTAAGCACTGGTTAATAACTTGAGAACTTGGAATTCAACAATTGGATTTCAACATAAAAAAAACTCATTGCTTCATTAATTCTTAAAAACAATACAAAGCTGAAAGAACAGTTGCAATAAGCTTTTAAAAGACTAAAATGACTTAATTTAAATTACAATTAAACTACAATAAGCTAGAATGCCTTTTTGGCTTACAAAAGGGTCCTATTTATACTAGTTTCTTCATCCTTGGTCTTCCAGGTTGTGTTTCTTTTGTGAGACAAAAACCACAATGTGTTTGTTGTGTGAGAGCATTCTTAGACGAATCCCAGCCTTCAATTTCTTTTGTGCTTCTTTTGAGTCAATCACAGCCATCGAAATCACTTGGAAATGGTGAGGGATTGCCAACATGGCAATTATAAGTATGGGGGGAGGGAATAGTGGAGTGGTTGAAATGATTTATCCAGGGTGTTGAGTGGTTTGCAGGGTAAAAGTATGGGAAGACATCCCTTAGTTGTACCTGGGTTTTGTTGGGCGGGAAAAATGATGTTTGGGTAAGTTGGCAGCTTTGGCCCCTCAAGTTATTCTTCACCCAATTTGTAATTTCAGCCCTTGTCTTGTTATTCTAGTAATACAACTTGAGGTTTGGCAATTTTAGTCCCTCAAGTTGTATTTTCTTCACTTGGTTGACTTTTGACTTTGTCGGAGTTGATTTTCTGACTTTGACTGACTTTGGCTTCGGTTTGACTTTGTCTTTTCCATTCCGTGCTCGGCTTTGTTTGTTTTTGGCTTTCTTTTTGTCAGAGGCAAGCCCATCTCTTTCGGAGGACAAGGAGGAAATCAAGTTCCTGGCTTCACCACATGCAGTTTGGGAGTCATCAAGGGCGGACTTGAGGTATGAAGCGCGGGAATCAAGAAGAGAGATGTCAGTATCCTTCTGTAAAACGGCACTCTTAAGAGCTGACACCTCTGAGCTCAAAATGGATTTATCCGTAGCCAAGGCAGAAACCTGATCACGGAGACGAAGAACCTCCGCGGACTCCGTCTCCTTCTCTTTCAACAAAGACTTCATCCTGGCAATCTCATCTTTGTGCCAGATTGCTTAGCAAGGTTTTCTTTGGGACAGTTTCTTGAACGGCAGTAGGAGAGACTTCTTCATGCTATGATCAGGAGGGTGTCGTGTGGTTATTGAAACCAGTCAGGAAGATGTTGGACCTCTTCTTCTGCTTGTTCATCATGGACACCGTTTAAAACTCATGGTGTGCAGGGGCCTTCATAAGACTCTGTTGTTTGAATAGTTATCTACCGTGAGCGATTGGCTAGCGATTTCTTGTGAGTCTTAGATCCTTGTAATGGTAGTCTTTCCTGCAAATCGTGGTTGTTTCGTCTTCACTTAGGCTATGGTAGATGCGGGTTCTTTTCCTGACCTTCTTCTTTTTGGTCCCCCGGTCTTGTTCCAGCGGGAGGTTTTGATCATCATTGCACCGTCTCCTGGTCTTTTTTATTGTGACCGTATCGCCATATGTATCTAACAAGATTTTGTCGGCTTCATACGCTTCAACTAATGCCTTGTAGAGCTGCCTTTGATTATCTGACCTGTTTATAGAGTTGTTAGCTTCTATCTTGTCAATCAAGATCTAGTTTTCAGCTCTAGTTCTGATAGTTTGCAGCGCACAGCGCTTGAGACGTTGTTTGGTCTATCTTTGTATGATCGCCACTAGAACCTCAGACTCGAGTGATCGAGCTTACTACTTCTCGATTTTGGAGTTATTTTGAGATTCCTTATTTGACTTGTTCCTTGATAATTTTCTTCATTCCTTCATCGATTGAATCAAGGAATTGTTGATTTGCAGTATTAGACTCTTCTCGAATTCTGTCTATTAATTAGACTGCAACGATCCCATGCTTCATGCATTTATTTGCTAGATATTGTATAACGATGCCCGAGGAATGGAAGGAGAGCGTTCAGCTTTTTGATTTGTTTGTCTGAGTTCCGAGAAGTTATCTTCTAACGCTTTTAGTCTGTAATCAAACCAAACAACGAAGCAAAGTTAGGAAGATTTTTGTTTGTAGCGAAAGAGCTTTGTTAGTACGTAGCGGTGTCAGAATTGGTGGTTGTTGAGTTTGAATGACGGGAGGATTCGGTGTTGGAGGGCGATTGGTTTGTGCAGTGAAGGATGGCTCCATGATGGCTGTTACAGGAGTATCAATTAGAGAGGTGGCTTCAGTATGTTGTCCAAAAATATCATCAACACCGGTATCTTGGTTTGGATTCAGCATGTTGGAGACGAAGCCAGATGATACAACCGAGGCGTCTGTTGTTGACCATTAGGATTTACCATAAGTTTAGGGTGGACATGAGTGGTCTACAATTTTTTTCACTGGGTTTGCTTGTACCTGGGGTAATATAACATCTGACATTACATCATCTCTTCCATCAAGATTGGTATTGGTATCTTCGACTGCCTCATTTCCTTGATCCTTTTCATATGTAGCCTCTTCATCCAACTTCGTTCTTTCAACATTCGTTCCTTCAACTTCATTGTCACTATCTTCGTCATCTGTTGATGATAGATACTGAGAGGCGTTGTGGTGGGTGAATTGTTGTGATCGAAAGAATCATCTTCATCAGTTTCCTCTTCATGTATTATGTCATCATCATGAGTTGTGAGCTTTGGATGGATAAAATCATCACCATCATCGTCTGATTCAGTCTGTTCTTCATCATCATCATCTTGAGCTTTCTCATCATCGTCATGTTCATCATCATCTTCATCATCCTGTGTAGTCTCATTAACGTCATTTTTATCTGCATCTTCATCATCTTGAGCTTGCTCATCATCTGACATCGTCACTTGATTTTTCCAAGAGATATCATCCTCTGAGTCATAATCAGGTGCATCGGGAACCCCTGGTGTAACACCAGTTCCTTCATCTGCTCCAGAACCACTGGCATGAGAGCTATGAGTTTCTTGACGGCTTCTTTTTGTGATTATTTTGAGTTGCTCAGCCTCTGTCAAATCCGCCTCAGAGATAGTCTCCAACTCTGTAGTCTTCTAGCTTTCCTTTTTCAGACTTCTTTTCGTTGGGAGGCTGTGGAGAGGCTTCTGGGCTTAGTGATTGTATCTGTTTCAGCTTTTTCTAATTCCTTTGGTCTTTGAGGGTCATTCCTGAAGCAATAGCATAATACTCTTTGTATGATTCAGAGTTGCGGATGTCCTCGTTGGTTAATGCTACTGGCAAAGATAGTCCCGTACAATGAGTGTCTTTCATTTCCTTGAGATGACATTGATTGTTGTGAATATTGGGTCATCTCTGGCATAGTGCCAATTGACCTTGTTTCTTCGAGGAATTAAAGGATCTTTATCCATGACAAAGTTGACAACTAACTTGGTGAAACAAGGATAGTACATCGCATTGCCCTTCTTCGTATTTTTGTTCTCAATCTGGTAAATGAAGTCCTCCCACAGAAGATATGCATAATCAACATTCTTCTTATTGTACATACCCCACAAGATTTGAGCTTGAGAAAGACGAAAAGATGTCATAGGATGGTTTTCACTGAGACATTTTTGATGACAACTAGCAATTATGATCTCCAGGCGTTGATGCAGTTTATTGACATTAACGTCAGTGATCGTCTTATATCTCCAGAGTGACCAAGGACTAGCTAGAAAGGCGGAGAATCTCCTCTTCAAGGAGGTGGTTCTTCAAACATTCTTATTACGATTTAGGGCAATTTGAAGAATGTCTCTTTTGAATTGATCTAGCGAGTGCAGAATTGTTGCTTTTTGTTTATTCCATTGATCGTGAACGATTCGTTCTATGAACATAAAGCCGTTGGCCCAGAATTCTCTGCATATAGATCTCTGGAGCATCAGCATGTGACTTGGTAATGGCCTTGTAGAATGGAGTGAGTTTTAAAAACATCGTTATGACCCACTTGAAAGAGTGCTTCCTTTGATGGATACATCCGTGCTTAAGCGAAGAATTACATTTACCAATCTTAAGATCGTTCAGGCAGGAGCCACCAATGCATCATCAAAGCAATCTGATCAGCTATTGAGTTTTTCCTTGAGTCTGTTATGAAAGAGTGAGTGCAGTTTTATAAGAAGACACAATCATCATTCATGAGAAACTTATGGACTTTTAGCACTTTTGGAGATCAATCTACTTAGCATAGACTAATAGCGTTTGAGGACAATAAGGCACATTTTCCTAACAATTAAGGTTGAATTGTTAGTGAACCATGGTTTTGTCAGATTTTTATGTCTATTTTAAACTAAGAGATTTGTTCAATTTAATCTTAGTTAGAGAAAAATTTGATCTTAAGTGTGTTATGTCAAAAAAAATTGGTTAAGTGTTGATAACATCACTCGTTCGGTCCTCAAAGAAAACATCTTGATCGGTTTCCACTAAATTACGCTCGTTCGGTCCATTTAAACAAGCACTCGTTCGGTCCATATAGTCGTTCGGTCCTCACTATGAGTTGCTCGTTCGGTCCTCACTTATTGACTCTCGTTCGGTTCTTACTATCTTTCTTTCGTTCGGTCCTCACTACCAGTCGCTTGTTCGGTCCTCACTATGAGTCGTTCGTTCGGTCCACACTAACTGTCGCTCGTTCGGTCCTCACTTTATGTCCCTCGTTCGGTCCTCACTATCTTTCTTTCGTTCGGTCCTTACAAGGATTTACTCGTTCGGTCCTTACGTTTAGTTACTCGTTCGGTCCGTATTATAAGTCACTCGTTTGGCCCTCACGTTTAGACACTCGTTCGGTCCATTTATAAGTCACTCGTTCGGCCCTCACGTTTATACACTCGTTCGGTCCATTTAACTTGATCGGTCCAAACTGAGTAAAGTCTCTAACGAGCAACAATTTACACAGACACTCGAGAAGTGAAACAAGAAATAATCACTAGATGAGAAGAACATTACATAACAAATTATGGTTATTCCACACATATTCGCCTACACACCTACAACATATAGCACATCCCTAATTTTTCTCCGAGCACAAAATCAATCAAGTATACATTTGAAATTAAACCTAATGACAAACTGTGAGAATATATTATTCTATACACTAATCTAAGCAAAACGCCTCATTCAATTCGAGATTTCATCTTGCTTCGATTTTGATGAACCCTAATTTTGAAGTTAGGGTTGATCGAGATCAAATCACTATGAAAAAATCAATTCGAATAGGATAAGATCTTATAGATGTGTAAGGACATCGAATTATTTGTGTACCTTAACTGTATTTGATGCTTGATAAGAAGAATTAAAAGGGTGCGATTTGAGTGTGTGTTCGTGTGTGTGTTTTTGAGTGTGTGAGAGTGTGTATAACCGTGAACAGTGATGGGGACGGGTGGGGGGTGGTAGAGTTAAAAACCATTTTTATCTTTGACACATTTGGCCCCTCATCTTAACACTACTTATTAATCTTGCAAATCAGGTTTTATAAGGTATATTCAAGTTAAACAAATAGCACACATGGTCCTTAATGTTTTGAACTCTCATACCTATAGACATAATTTAGCAAACCACACCCTAAAGGCATAAAACAAGTAACACATAAGGCACAATAGAGTTAAACATAATTAACTTTCTATCATGAGATATTACGTTATATCACGTGTTTGAAATCTTTTTTCCCTTTTTACAGCTCATTGATCATCGACAAAGAAAATTTGACATTCTCTCCCCCTCAAACAATGACCCGTTTTCTTATTTAAAGAGTCTTTGTAGACATTGTTTGAGAAGTAAACAGTTAAATGTATCTTGAAAATATTTTCAGATGATGGAATGGATTTTGTATGTGAGAAACATCAATACACCAAGAAATAAGATTTCTCTTATTTATTATCTAGATTGCACTGAACGTTACCTTATGGATATAGGAAGGCCGGGTTGTGATTTGCCAAAGTGAATCACAAGCCTTTGCTTGGTCATAACGTAGGAAAAAGACCATGCCGAGCATTAATATTCCCGTTGTTAGGAACAAACTGTCTTTTTAGACGACTGTTTTTCCTCTAAGGAAAAAAGGGTGTTACTATCTGAATGAATAGAAATCATATGGCATGTTTTGAAAAATTTGAAACTTCTGCTCGAACTTCATTTACACGCTTGTATCATTGTTGAATGATCATTTCTATAGGACTGTAATTGTTATGATTTCAGAAAGACTGCCATTTGTAAAATTCTCTTTTTTGAATTTTTTCTCATTTTTTATTATTGTATTTTGTTTTTAAAAAAAATTTATATAAAAGAAATCTTTTTGGGATGGTTTTTATGATTTTAGATTTTTTCTCTTTCGGTTTTTATAAAATTTGATACAATATTCAAAATTGAAGAAATAAAAATCTTTTTGTGGTTTTATGATTTTATATATTTACTTATGATACAGGGATATCTTGAATTGGTACCACCACTATTCATCAACTTCATTGCAATTGTTTCAGGTATCGGCGTAATAATACTACGCATTCCCAGCTTGCTTGAATAAGAAATTCAATTCTTTCTCGGCCTAAAGAGCTTTAGTAAAGATGTTCCGCAATTGATATTCGTATTGACAAGTAATGTTCGTTCACACCATTCTCAACATGTCCTTGATGAAGTGAAACTCTTGATGTCTATATGGCTTGGATTGGATTGTTGACGGTTGTCTTGCAGCATAAGGCAATAGCGCTTTTGTTATCACGGAACATTGGAATTTTATTGAATCCATAGCCATAGTCGGTAAGTTGTGATCTCATCCAAAGGACTTGAGCACAACAACCGGACAAAGCAATATATTCAGCTTCCGTATTGGATATCGCAACGCTTTTCTGCCTACCCAAAAGTTGTTACTTGCCAGATGTAGACTTACGGGTGTATCTGACAACCTGCTATGATCCGCATTTGCAAATGCTGTTAGTGCAAAAGGAAGGATCCTTCGGATTACCAAAAACCCGATGTTCGAGTTCACCTTTTAGCATACCGAAAGATCCTTTTTATGCATTTAAGTGCTTTTCGGTAGGCCGAGCCTAATACCGGGCACACATGCATATAGCAAATTGTAGGTCAGGTCTACTGGCTGTAAGATAAAGGAGGGTGCCAATCCTCCACGTATAGTGTGGATGGTCTACAGCTTTCCCTTCTTTTTCCTTCATCCAGTTTGGACTTCTCACCATGGGAGTATCCAATGGGTCACTAAGATTCATAGCCATATTTCTTTCTTTAGTGATTCAAAGAGCATATTTATGACATTGGTTTATGAAGATGCCTTGGGACTTTGAGGAATTTAGTCCTAAGAAAATGAGATTTTACCATCATGACCATCTTGAATTTTGCACCATTATTTTAGCGAATAGATCACACAGTTCAGGAGTAGATGAAACAAAGATACTATCATCGACATAGATTTGCGTACCAGAATTAGTTTGTTGCCTTCTTATGGTTTAATGAAAGAGAGGATCCACTGAGCTTTGGAGAAGTCATTGGATATCAAGGAAGAAGACAAACATTATCCTTACCACGCAACGTGGAGTTGTTTCAACCCATTAAGAGCTTTCTTAAGCTGAGTATACGTTGTTTAGGTTTGTCGGGAAAAACCACAAATCCATTCGGTTGAGCTATCATAAATTCTTCCGAGATTACCATTAGAAACGCTGTCTTCACAATCCATTTGATAGCTTGGACCTTTGTTTATGTGAGCAGCAACGCTAGAAAAATTCGTTATAGCCTCTATTCTTGGAACCGGATTGCGAATGACTCTTCGAAATCGTTACCTTGTCTTGCGAGACCACGTGCGAACCAAAAGATCCTTATTTTTCAGAATAACCCCTACTCATCAAGCTTTACCTTATAGATTCCACTTAAGAGAGATGACAAATGCTTTGTCAGGAGGAGGAACACGTTCCCAAACCTCCAGACGTTCAATTTATGACGTCCTCTTGCATAGCTTCACATCAAACATGCTTGAGTTAATGCTTCTTTGTAGTTCTTGGGTTCGAACTGGAAATTTTGATTAGAAAGGCATCATAGTAGCAGAATAAGGCTTGTTCATAGAGTTGGAGTCGTGTGGAAACTGGTCTGTCAAGAGCACCATTATATTCTCAAGTGGGTGATCCTTAGGTCCTATTTGCTATTGTTGTCAGAATCTTGGTGTCGGGTAAGGCACATTTAATGATTTACGTCTGATGATGAGATTGATCAGATGTAATTATGAATTGGAATACCGAAAGTACGCTCATTACCTATGGATGAACTTCAATATCATGATTATCTTCTTTCAACATCATGAGAAATAATAGGAGTTTGAGTTTCTTGTGTTGTATGAGAGTTACTTGGTGATGGTGCATCTTGATCAACTGTAGTTGAGGAAGGTGAACAGTTGATACAGCTTGTTAGGTTTGCAATGCTTTAGGAATAGGAGCAATTGATTTTGGTGCTTTGAATATCAACATTAAGTCGGGGATTGAGTGACTCATCAAACATTGGTTGAAACAACAAATCCCAGTCAGATCTCGAAGGTGGTACAAATGGTGTGAAGAAGGAGGTTTGGCCGAGTCTCTGAACTGATTCGTACTAGGAGTATTTCATGAAGAGCGGGTCGTGAACTGCTGTGTTCCAGAGCCATCCCGTCAGCTCATCAAAATCAACATATAATGGTTTCAAATTATTCGAGTGTGGTACGTCTGTTGTAAATCCAGAATGCTTTCTTCGTGGTGATATCCAATCAAAATCCAATATCAGCCTTTGGTTGTACTTGCCCAATTCTCACTATCCTTCGTTTGGGTACAAAAGTGCCACCAAAACAATGTAGATAAAGATAGATGGGAATGGTTTGTCGTGCAAAATCTCATATGGTGTTTTACCGTTGATGCCAAAGTATATGGAACGATTTTGGTATAAACAGGCTGTGGCAACGCTTCGGGCCATAGAAATAAAGGAGCTTTTGCATAAAATTCAAACATAGTGCGTGTGCCGTCGATTAGGTACGATTTCGCTTACACACAACACGTTTTGCTGTTGCGAGATAGGTTGCAACTGATGTTTTCCATGAGAGATGCCAACCTTCTCATAATATTCATGCAAAGTCTGATTAACAAATTCAGCTCCATTATCTGTTTTGTTGCCGACAGCGGTTTCCGTTAAGTCGTACTTGGATCATCTTCCAAAAGTTGATAATAAAAAGCTAGAGCTTCATTTTTGATCGCAAACACTTTATCCCATGTAATAGGAGAGTAGTCGTCGACAATAACGAGGATGTACTTCTTTCCAATGACACTCGCGACACGCATTGGCCCACATAGATCCATATGCAACAGATAAAGTTTTTCTTGATTGGTATCTTCAGATTTGGGTTTATGAGGTTTCTTTGAATTGCCTAATGCATATTTAAGTGATCCTTTTCAAACTTGAAGACTTGGGAGAACCTCGTACATGTCCTTGTGTGCAAGATGATTGATAGAACCAAAGTTCAAGTGAGATAGACGACGATGCCATAACCAAGACTTGGTTTTAGACGCCTTTGACAATAGACAAATAGGAGAGGATGCCATCATATTCCTATGTGAGAGTGTATAAAGGTTATCCCCTCGAGATCCCGTCAATAAATCAACACCTTTAGATTGCAAGATTAATGCATGTATGGTTGACGAAAAGGCCACTTCAAGAAGGGGGTGTGTGACAGAATTATCCGTCTTGAAAATGTTTATGCCTAAGTCATTCAAGTAATGAAACCTGAGATAGTAACATTCCCAACTCTGATAGTCTCCAAAACCATTAATCTTTGCAACTTGATCAGTCGAATTTAATGTACAAGAATTTACTGATGAAATTGGTGAGCTGAGAGCGATCATCGGTCATGTGCTTTCGGCACCGGAATCAAATACCAAAGGTACGATTTGGACAACCTGCATTTCTTCAGAGAAGTAGATGGAATATGGTTTTTGTGGATCCCAGATTTACTGGGTTCATGTTTGTTTAGCAGACATTGGTTTTAATACCTATAGTTTTGCTAACGGACTCAGTATTCTTATTCTTCCTAGGTTTCCTTGAGTATACCAATTTAACCACAGGTTTGGGTGATTCAGAGTCTAGAACTATTGGTTTTCCTAGGTTCCATACCCCCCCCCCCACCACACTCAAGATCAGAACAAGGCACTTCATTAGTAGTGGTAATACCTAGTTAAAGAGCAAGCATTTTCCTACAAGAGTGAATGGTCCGACCGGGAGGTCTCCAAGTTATCCTATCTGAGTGAAACACCTTGTCCTGTTTGGTTCCAAATATCTTTTCTTAGATTTATTCTTCTTAGGTTTAGCATGAAATTTCAACATCATTCTAGAATTAGACAACACACAAATATAGAAGACATTGCTATCATCCGCGGTGAATACGACTATAATCAGAATTATCTTGTTTTTTGAGATTCTGCACAACGCTAGATCATTAAACTTTAACAGTACCATTCCTTTTATTCAAACTAGCTTTACGTTCTAGGGTGAGCTTTACTTTTATTCTTATGAGAGAGAGAGAGATAGAGATAGAGAGAGAGGAGAGGATGTCAGTATCCTCTCATTCTTGGTATTGCCTGAAGTCATGTGATCACGCTTGTGCAATGGAGAAAGTCTTACTCGGTAGAATGAAAACACACAGCTTGTTAGAAACTATGGGTTGATTAGTCGAGTCTGGGTTTGGTTTTGTATTTTCGGTGGATGTGAGTTATGGTCGGCACAAACATAACTTTCCTTATCCACGCGGCGCGCACTCGGTGTGGACCTCAATTAATTGAGGACAACATTGTTGATGCTAGAGCTTATGATCTACGATGTGTGAAAGCAAAATCCTAAATGACTTTGGTATACCCAAAGGCAGACTCTAAAAGATGAATCTTGAGGATAATTTGCTTTTATTGTTGACTATATCCCTTAAGGACCAATGCTTCTTCCTGGGAATGCTTAATATACGAGGAGTGAGCAGTCCTTTTATTCAACATTTGGGTGTGATTGGTTCCATATTATCCTTAGACACTTTGGATCAACAGAGTGGGTCACAGTTTCCTCTTTATCTAATGCTTTTCCTTTTAAGATTCCTTTACTCATTTATTTAGGGTTGCTATGACAAAACCTTGTCACGCTGAAGTTTTGACTTTTAGAACTGCAGAAATACTCCCCAGACTTTATATTGGACTTGTTGATTAACGCATCACATGTTCTTTTATTGAACACGTTATGGTTTTAAATCGAGTCATAACAGTTGATTTTATGTCTGTTTCAATGATGCTCTTCTCAGTAACAAGTTTTGTCACTCTATGTTCACAAGTCAATGTTAAGAGTCTCTTATTTCATCCATTAACGTCCATTTTGACTGAACTATCCTCCCAATTTCTTTGTAAGGCCTTAATTGTGCTCTTTCAAACTTGACAATGACTTGTCTTTACGCTTGTGACTGAGCTCTTCTCAATTCACTTAATTCAAACAATGAGTAAAACTCGGAGCATTTTGATTTAAAACACTGGTTTTCTTGTTGAGAAAATTTCTTGTTAGTTGAGAATCAGCTCTCCAAAGTGATTGCATTGTTTTTCAAAGAGTTGTTAAACTCTTGTCTTGCAAGGTTTATCGTACGTTCTTTATCAACAAAATCCTTTTTTATTGAGAAGCTCAGTCTTGAGTTCGAGACACTTTTGACATTCATTCACAGTTTCTCACTTGGGATTCAAGTCAAAGATTCACAACAGTCTTTACAATATCCTTATCAAGGCTTGTGCCAAGAGTCTAAGAGTCATTCTTTTCATCAAAAATTTGATTTCATTTTTACTTCGAAAGTTTGGGACTCCAGCGATTTGTCGACAGGCCTGTTCCATTTGATAAAAGACTTTTTGGACATCGGCAAGTTCTTCAAATCCAAAGTTATTGAGTTGGAAGTTATTGAAGATATCTATTTTTAAATCTTTATTTTCGCGTCGCTCACCACACGCGCTCTCGCGATTTAATCTCGAAAACAAGACTTTGCTATGCTTCCAAACCCCCCACGTGCCCATCACGTCGTCTACGAATCCATGACAGTGGTTCTTTCTTTGCACTAACCCTGTATCAAAGCCACGTGTAAGCTGGCGTTTAAGCCACTATTTCCAATCTCTGTGTCGTCCCCGCCGCCCTCCACACCTCCGCTCACTCACACGGCTCTGCGTAGTTCACCGCGCGCGCGCGGACCTAAACTTTGAAGGTTGGTGAAGAATGCATGGGTCTAAGCTGGGACCGAAGTCGTTTCTAATAGGCATGTTCACTATATAATTCGAGTTTGTCGAATAAAACGTTTGTAATAGTCATTATTAAGAATGGCATAGTTGATGGGTTTCATGTTTACTCTATGTTTCTCAACCAATGGATCTTGTTCTTGTCAATGTGTGTGGTGTTTGAAAGTTCACGCACGCACGCGCACACTAGCTCTGATGTTTCATAGATCAGAGGAATTCACAATAGTATCCATTTTAAGAATGGTATTCCCGTCATACAGCTTTGGCTTTGACTCCCGAGCCTTTTTCAGATAGAAAGGTTTTTCAAAACCGATAGCTTGTTTAGAGGAATGATCATAACAAATTTTGGATTTAGTCATCATATGAACAGTTTGTGCAGATTGACCTCTTTTGAAAATGATGTTGTCAAGTTGCTTAATTTTCTTTTCTAAAGCAATTTCTCTATCAATATTTCTGTTTTCTTCCAATTTCAAATCATTTTTGAGTTCAGAAACTGTTTTCATTAAACAATCCTTTTCTTGCACTTGTTCGATATGGATTTTGCTTTATAGACGTTACAAATCTCGGCAAACTGTTCATTTGATCCTGAAAAACTGTTTTCAACATTTTGCTTTTCTTTCAAATCTTTAACCTCTTCTTTATATCTGTCAAGCTCGGTAGTCAAAGCTTTATTAACAGTGGTGCAATGCGTCACTTGGGTACTTAATTGGTCAAACATAGACAATATCAGGACATCTTGTTGAGCAGAAGAGTTAGAATTCTGGACAGTTTCCTGTTGTGTTTCACTCAGATACTGAGAATAAGGAATGATATTGCTATCACTGGTTATATCAGTTTCTGTCTGACTCACATCATTGGACTGTTCAGAAGACATCATTATCTGCTCACTTTGATTGAATAAGTCATAGTTCAGATTATCTGGATTGTATACCTCAGTAAGTGCATCTGAGCCATTCCTTGAGAGATTAGCCATGAGAAGCAATTTGGCTGACGTTGAGTTCATCACTATCTGGTCATAGGCATCCAGATCATCGGCTTGATAAGCAGCATTTGGGTGATGATGTTGAAGAGGTTTGAATGTCAGGAAGTCCTGGATCTGCCAAAAATGCTATTTCTTCCTCTATTAAAGCTTGACCACCTGCTTGAGCTTGAACCAGCAACACTTTATCGTTGAACCATGTTTCATCCCTTTTCCGCTTGGGTTTAGTACATTGCTTGGAAATATGACCCTCCCCTTTGCAATTGTAACAAATAACAGTCTGTTGTTTCCCCGTGTTGCTACCACTTATACCAGCTGTGTATTTTCTTGTTGTTCCAGTAGCATAAGTAGTTTGTCTCCCCTGAATAGGTTGCACGTCACTTTTCCATCATAGATGGTAGTTGTTGACGAGGGTTTTGACGATGTCCTTAGCTGATTGTAGGAGTAGGATCCCGGGAGGTGACCAACAGCAGTTAAGAATGAACCATTCTGTGATTAATTGCGTTCCTTCGCTGGATCATCCCCTTTCTGGACCATTGGAACAACTAGACTGGATGTATCGGTTGGGAAAATTCAGGTTGTGCTGTTGATAGGTTGTGGGGGAGCCTTATTCTAATTGTGGGATTGATGGTGTTGGAAATAAACCGTTGTGGTGAACGGTTGGCATTGTGACTCATTTGTTAGAAAAAGTAATTGAAAGATGGTGTTATTGACTAGTTGTGAATTGTTGAGTTTGATAAGGTGTAACAAACTGTGAAGACTGATATGGTAAAACGTGAAGTTGAGATAGAGACTGTGGGTGAGTGTATAGATGAGATTGATAAGTTGGCTGAGTTAATTGGTGAGATGCAACTAAAGCAGGGACGGGGTTGAGGTTCATGCATCATTACGAACTTCATTTGCTGTCTTTCATGTTGTTCAGGTAAGCATGAAGTTGATCAACATTGGTAGTGTGCAAGTCTTTGACCAATTTAACATCAGTAACAAATTTGCTCCATTCATCAGGAAGAGTGTTTAAGAACTTGGTGTTAACTTGAAACTGCTCCAATGGCATCTTGTAAATGTTCATATCATTGAGTAACAGAGTGAACCTCAAGTAGTACTCATGTAACGTCTCTCCTTTCTTGTAAGTGAACTTATCAAATTCATCATACAGTTTGCACTCACGTTCTTGTTTTGTTAATGACGTTCCTTGCATTAGCAGTTTAATCTTCTCCCAAAGATCCTTTGCCACACGATGTTGACTCACTAGGCATAGTTTTAGTTGGTAGGCTTGGGATTGAGTGTTTATAGGCTTTTGATGTCGCAATCTGCTTGAATGGCTTCAGCTGGAGTTAGTTCAACATATTCCTTAATGCCATGTTATCATCCTCAGTGATTGATAGGCAAAAAGTGTCCTTTATCAACAGATGCGAAAGGATTCAATTCTTCATGTGGGTGTTACGCGCATCACTCTATAAAGTTCCATTCTGCTTTTCCATGAATCATATAAGTGTTTTTCAAGCATCGGTGGTTTGTTGTCTCCTCCAGAAAGAAGTGATTTATCAGCAAGAGTCGTCATTGTGGTATCAAAAAGATTACAAATTGATCGATCGGTGGTAGAAAGAAATTGTGTTTGGTTACGTGATTTTTGAGACTTGAAATGAAACTACACGGGATTTTACAATTCTTGACAAAACCGGGAAAACAAGTGTTTGTTTCACGGGATTTTACAAGTCAAAGAAATAACCGTATAACTAAAAAATTGAGTTTGTTAAGTTTAACCTTAATTTATTTTCACTAGTTCGGTTGACAAAAACAAGCTAGTTCGGTCCAACTCGTTCGGTTCTCCTCGTTCGGTCCTACTAGTTCGGTCCTACTAGTTCGGTCCTGCTAGTTCGGTTATCACTAGTTCGATTGTCAAAGTGCACCTAGTTCGGTCCTACTCGTTCGGTCCTGCTTGTTCGATTGTCACTAGGTAAGAACTCGTTCGGTTGTCACTAGGAAGGAACTCGTTCGGTTGTCACTAGGAAGGAACTCGTTCGGTTGTCACTAGGAAGGAACTCGTTCGGTTCAAACTAGAATATGCTAGTTCGGTTGACTTGTTCGGCTTACTCGTTCGGTTTCCTTGTTCGGTCCAACTCGTTCGGTCCCAACTACTAGAAATCTCGTTCGGTTCTCCTCGTTCGGTTCCAACAACTACGAAACTCAAATTTTCAAAACTCAAAAAAACATGATTTTTAATGGTTTTTAGCAAAAATTCTTGTACAACTAGTGTTACTAACCCTATAGGAACAATAAAAATGAAAACTTTAAGGTTTTTAAGCCAAAAAATTTGAATCACTAATTTGCTCTTTGTAAAGGTTTTTGAACACAAATCAAACACAAAAACTAAACACACCACTCCATGGCTCTTGATACCAATTGAAGAATACTAGTAATCTTAAGATCAAACCAAGAACAAGAGTGAGATGTGGGTTGTGATGTTAGAGAGAGATTGGATGGAAAATGGATGAAGTGTATAAATGAAATGTAGTGAAATGGAACAACCAACCCTCTCCAAGACTAGGAGAGGGTCTATATATATCCTATTGAGGCCGGCCATGGGCTAAGTTGGGCCTCCCATGGGCCTTGGGCCGGACTAGATTACTAATCTAATCATTATACTAACTACGATCTAAGACCTGTTACAACTTGGAAGTGACCGACACTTTTCGTGTTTCCAACATTCTTGATGAGGTTCGTTTGAATAGCTTGAAGTGTCATTTCTCATGTTCAAGATTAGTCTTTCATTACCATCATGGAGAATCATTTCTTCTCCATGAACGGCAATCAAAGCACGAAGACGCGGCCGTAAGTAATGTCTCCTCCAAAATGTGCGGCGCGCTCATCGCGCGCGCTCTTCTTCGCTTTCATGTATTCAACAATGTGTGCTAAGATCAGCGGGAATGGAAATTTCCAAACCGGAACAAAAATTCTTGCTAATTCCTTTCGGAGTGCAAATATCACGGTTAGCAAGTTCAAGAGTCATTTGGGTGTGAATAAGCTTGGGTAATCCTAACTCTTTCCACACCGAGAGTGGCATCAAGTTGATGCTAGCACCTAGATCGTCTAGGGCTTTGCACTTGAGCTCATTAAAATAACCTCATCCGTCCTTTCAATCTATGTCAACAATCATCATCATTTGTCGTCACCAAAACTTTAAGGCTTCGTCTCGGTCATCCTCATCTCCTTGCTTCCAACCCGATGCTAAAACTGTCCTACAAAATTTGCTCATTACTTTGACTCTTTAAGATCACCTCAATTTATCCTTGCATTATATCATTCTTTTTCTTAGTCATTCAACTTTTAAATAATATTAATCATCACAAAAAAAACATATTAGTATAGAGGTAAACAAATAAAGAGAAATCCTTATAAAATATTTTTACCCTTGTCGGGTATGTTGGCTAATAACGTCGGCTCCCTTCTAAGAACCGAACCGGCAGAACCGGCCAACTGGTTGAACAAAATCAACAGTTCATCATCATCCTCTTCATCTTTCCAAAACCCTTCCTCTAAAAATCATTTGGGTCGAACTGCTTTCACAATAACCATTCTCGCAAGGAAATCATCGTTTGAATCAATCAATCCATCACATTGTAAGTATTTGTTCCTCATCATCTAGTTGATTTAAACCTAGACCTTCTCCTCTTAATTTTAGGGCTACCTCAATCTTCTAATTCTCATCACCTAATTATACATCTCCAATAACATTAGTTAGGAATTGCATTTTAAATTACTTCGGAAAAAGGACACATACATTAGGACTCAATCTTCAAATACTTGGATTTTGCTCTTATGAGTCAAAAAGCTTTGTTTCAAAAAAAATTGTTTTAACAAGGATGATTTGATCTCTTTTAAAATGTTTTTATACATTTTCTGATACAATCAAGCTTAGGAATGTTTAGACTATCAATTGTAAGTTTTTCTTTAAAATCTACTTCTATTTTGTTTTTCTTTTCTAGGTCTCATCTTAAACACACACATCTCATTTTTCAAAAGTCATCCTAAATATATCTTGTCATTTGTTAGGTATAACCATGTCTCATGAAGAATTAGAATACACTAAAACCTACATCCCTCAAATCTCAAGAGAAAAATATATTCCTAGGCATCTAAAACCCATCATTCGTGACTTAGAAATGAAGACCATTCATGAAGGTCAAACAATCCCTCAAGGTTTCATTCAACATAGTAATTTTAAAACTAAGTTCTCTAATGTCCATCTCCAATGTCTATATGATGTTTACGAAGACATTCATCCTAGATTCCTGCTTGAACTTTTCTCCTCAGCCAAAATCCTAAGAAATGAAGACAAATCTATCTACCTCTGTTTTTAGGCCTTGAATAGACAATTCAATTTCCATCTCAAGCTCCTTGCTCACATCTTTCAAACTCCCTTACTAGGAGATTGCGTGTATCCGGATGATTACTCTCTCAAATCCCTAAGTATGAATCCTAATGAAGTCTATCCATATCAAACTAATATCCCTACACCAAATGAAATTATTCATCACATTACCATTAATGGAAAAAACGATCATCCATTTAAAATTTTCAAAGATAAACTTTGAAGAGAATTAAGTTTTTGGGATGAAATTTGTGATAACCGGTAATATTTCCAGGGTTAAGTATTATAAAATATTATAGTTTTGCATTTTGAAGTCTTTCGATCTTGTCAGTTTTCTTGATGAAAGCTGAGAAGTTTACTTCTGTTGACTATTTTGCGTAAAAGCGGGTTCGGTTTAATCAGGAGTTTGAGGAAGTTTTGAGTTCATAAATGAATCATTTTTTATTTGTTTTTCTGTTTTAGAGTGGTTTTGAAGTTTTCTGTGCTTTTCGGGGAGTTTTCCCGCGTTTAGCGAAAAATCGTCACGCAGTGCGTACCGACACGACAGTTTATTCAAGTGTGGAGATTAAGGAAGTTGGGAATGTGTTAATGGGTTTATTTATTTAATAAATTCATAATAATGAAATAACAATGAATTAAAATGTAAATTATGAGTGTGAGATTTGAAAGTAATAAAAAAAAACGGTTGTTATCGTGAAATTTGGTAAAAGACTGTAACAATCGTAAAAAGGTAAAATTCAAGGTGAATATAAGTTGTCAAGCCATATTTTGTGATTTGAAGTGTTTTTAAATGTATGAGCAAGGTTTGGTTGAGTTTTGTCAAAAATTCATGTTTTCGATCAGGAGTCGGTCGATAACGGCTCAAAAATGGATTTTTGTAGCAATTTAATGTGATAGGTGTCCTGTGAATAACCCAGGTTTATAGAAAAACGATTTTAAATGCAATGGAAATGATAACTAAGTTTGGTTGACGTTTTAAATAGATCAAAATTTAGTTTTTAAGTGATCCTGACGTAAAAAGGAAGACCCGAGGCCTCCTAGGATACTTGGACGCCTAGATGGGATAAGAAGAGACAAGAAGGCTAAAATCTTGCTAGGATGTTCCCTTGGTACACATATATTCCTCCACCTTAACAAAATTTCTCATTTATTCTCTCATTTTTAAAATAACAAAAATTTTTCTATCTCTCCCTCTCTCTCTCTACAATTTGGACGAGCCACAAGGAAGAAAAGAAACAAATATTTTAAAGATTTTCTCAAGAACACGGGTTAAGAATATATTATTGGGTTGATAGCTAGTAGTTTCGGGTTGTAGAAACAAGGTTTTGAGTTTTATTCGCGCGTCACGACCGAACCAAACTCATCAAACAAGTAAGTTTTTCAATAACTTTGATATAAAGTTGTAATTTTATGAATATGGTGATGTCTATACATGATTAAAGTAAATCCAACCCTTTTTATATAAATATATAAATATAAATAAATATAAATATATAACAAGGATCAAAATCCACAAAATCAATGAAACCGAGAGTAATATAGGATATGATATTCCTGGGTCGTAGTCCCAACGAGGAGTGAATTGGAAAGTCGAGAGTCGGTTTGCTATTTGATGTTTGAATGAAAAAGGTATGGGTTTGATTTTCTAAAGCTACGAGAAAATTAAGGCAAACTATACTAAAAACGAGAAAATCACACAAATTATACTAAAAACGGAATCGGGAAGCTAAAACGACACACCAAAAACCCTAATTTTTCAAAATTAAGCCTAAATTGATTTTTTCACTTTTAATGGGCTTAAATTGACTAAAAAAGAAGTTTAAAGAAAACTAGAACGAAAACGGAGTTAAATTAAGTTCAAAAACGAGAAAACAAAAATCGGGGCAGAGACCCGTGCTTTAAAAACTCAAAATGTGGAAAAATGACCCTACGAAAGTAAAACTAATTTTCCTAGATGCAAAATGATAAAAGAAAATTTTCAGAAAAATAATTAATTTTTTTTAGTTTTATTTTATTTTTTATGAATTAAAAACTAAATTAACTAAATTAAATGATTAAAAATACTAAATGGTTTTGGAAAAATATGAAAAATTCAGGGAAACTAAAACAACTTATTGTCTATCTAGGAAAAATAAGAAAACGAAATAAGCTACTCAAATAAGCAGGTAAATAAGCTGTAACAGCTTATCATTCTAAATGGGAAAAACAAGGTTATATAATAAACCTTGCAACCTTAGGACAGAAAAGTCCCAAGGGCGCAATGGTTAAGTGTGTGTATGAAAGGTGATGGAGGGTAGAGACCCGGGTTCGAGCCCTGCTCACCCAGGTTTCCCCTCTTCCCTTTTTATTTTTTATTTTTTCAAAAACTAAAAAAAACAAAGTTGTTGATAAGCTTATGCTTATCAACTTTAATAAAAGCAACTATGTCCAAATCTTAAGGAATAAGCTTAAAACAGCTTTTTAAGACAGGAAACTTACTTTTAAAAAAAAACTTACAAACTAAAACTGCTAACTAAGGATTAAGCAAATAAGCAATCTTAAAACTTGAAAAACTAAGCTAAACTACTAATAAGCACTTAAGAACATGGTTAAGACAGAATTAAGCCAGAACTAATGAGCTTATTGCTCAATAAGCTTACTTGACTGACTCTGCTATGCTGAGTTAGTGCATGCCTAAGTGGCTGACTTCGAGCTTAATTTTGAGCCACTAAATGGAACCTAGTGCTTAAAAGCTTTGCTAAACCTAAATCTAGACCTAGGATACTACTTGTAACAGCCTATTAAAATCATTTTGAAGCTAATTTAAACCTAGAAAAAAACTACTTGAAAACGACTGTAACAGTTTAAGCAAAATTAAGAAAAACTTGGTAAAAAGAGAAAAATAAGTCGCAGCACTAGAAATAAGCTATGAAATAAGCAAGTAAGACCATATTAAGCTATAATAGGATAAAACTAACCTAACCTCTAAGTTTGAGCTTATTTGAGTTTATTTAAACCCTAAAACAGCCTAATGCCAAACACCCCTTTAACTTTTGGCTATCAACTTAAAACTTAAAATTGACCTAAATAAGCTGAAATAACCTAAAATAGATGCATATCTAAGATTAATAAAGACAAATAAGCACTATTAAACAGTAAATAAGCACTCTTAAGCAAAAATAAGCTAAACTACTTTATTTTTTATTTTTAACAGTTTATGAATATAAACAGCTAAAAATGAGATTTAAGCTAAGTATTGAACTAAATAAGCATTAACAGACTATAATAAGTTCAAATAAGCAATAATAAGCTAGAAATAAGCAGTGAACAGTAAATGCATAAAAATAAGCTAAAATGGAAAATGAAACTGACCTTTGCCCTTTGCTCTAAACAAGGGCTTGAAAGAAAGTCCTAAAAGCTCTAACCTACCCAGCTTATTGAATAAGCAGCTATAAAATAACCCATAAGCTCTTCCTTTTTAAGCTTATCTTCCAAAGGCTTAAAAATCCAAATTCTTGATTCTAAATACACATGAAACTCAAAGGAGCTAGTACATGAACTTATATGAGCAAAACAGTTTCTATAATCTTATAAGAGCTTATGGGAATGGCTTGTGAACATAAATTAGCATTTATATATAAAAATCTTAAGGAGACAAAATTTGCAAAGACTTAAACACTGAAATTTTTATTAACTTGAAATAAGGTTACAAAGATTTTTAAAAGTAAATTGACTGAACATAAAAACAATAAAATTAAAATTAAGCTACTCCTCCTTAACTACTCTCTAAGTCCTCTGTCTTCTTCTTCTTTTATAGGTTGTGTCTTCAAGCCTTTGTGTACTTGTTGTGTTTGTGTTGTGAGAAAAGCATAACTCAATCTTGTCCCTTGGTTTTGTGTATCTTCCAAGCAAAATGATCAAAGCCCTTCGTTTATATCAGCCAATAGATGGGTTTAGGATTGTCAAGGTGTCAATTGGCATGTAGTGAGGTGGTGTGAGGTGAAAGTGATGGTTTTGTTGTGGTTATGTGAACAGTAGCCGAGGTTGCAGGTGGTTTGAGAGTGACAGGGTCAAAAGGCGGGAAAAGTGTTTTATAAAAGGTCAGGGGTGAATGTTTGAAGAATTGGCAGAAAAGGCCATTCTATGGTGTATATATGTATTACATGTATGGTCCTTATGATATAATAAAACTTTAGAGATTGGCAACATCAGCCCCTGAGAGTGTTATATGTATAACACCTCGTGTTTTAGGACAATGTACGACGTTAATAAAGTCACCATTTATTTTTAGTATTGTACGCGTTTG
>BQNB010079545.1:0-23777 GCA_026074375.1 Tanacetum coccineum | reverse complement strand
GGTTTCAATTTCACTAGTCATTGGGGAAACGACCCGGGTGATCATACTTACCCGGTTTAAACATACGTATATTATATATATTGTATTATTTTTGTAATTTTTAACTTTTTACCTTAGTTAAAGGTGAATAGTTGGAATTTACCCAAGTAGTATTTTTATTATATATTTTATAGGTACGTAAAACTACGAATCAGTTTTTGGCGCCGTTGCCGGGGACACTAATAGAGGTTGCTAGGACTATGCTAGCTGATTCAAAATTGCCAACAACTTTATGGGCTGAAGCAGTTAATACAGCTTGTTATGTTCAAAATAGGGTGTTAGTTATCAAGCATCACAACAAGACCCCTTATGAACTTTTTCTAGGTAGAAAACCTACCTTAAGATGAGACCATTTGGGTGTCATGTTACTATTCTTAATACATTAGATCACCTAGGTAAGTTTGATGGAAAGGCTGATGAAGGGTTCTTTGTAGTATACTCTACCAATAGCAAAGCATACAGGGTATTCAAAAGTAGAACTAGGATAGTAGAAGAGAACCTGCATGTTAAGTTTAGTGAAGAAATACCTAATATTGCAGGAAATGGACCTAATTGGCTTTTTGATGTAGATGCTCTAATAATATCTATGAATTATAAGCCAGTTGTTGCAGGGAACCAAACTAATGGTAATGCAGGTACCAAAGAAAACATTGATGCAGGTCAAGATGGGAAGAAAGTAGTACCTGATCAAAAGTATATACTGCTACCATTGGTGACATCTGATCCATTACTCTCTAAATGTTCAAAGGATTCTCCTGATGCTGGATTTAAACCATCAGGGGAGGAGGTAAAATAGATTCTAAACATCCAGAGAATGAAGATAGTGAGGTGCCAAATTTAGAGGAGCCAAGAATTAATCAAGAGCATGATGCAAATGTCAACAACACTAACAACATTAATACTGTTAGTCCAACTGTTAATGCTGCTGACATAGAAAATAATGTTGTTGAAGAGAATATAGTCTATGGATGTATTGATGATCCAAATATGCCTAATTTATAAGAGATTGTCTATTCTGATGATGATGAGGAAGTTGGCGTAGAGACTGACATAAATAATTTTGCTACAAATGTGTCTGTCAGTCCTATTCCAACTACAAGAGTTCATAAGGATCATTCACTTGAACAAATTATTGGAGATATACATTCAGCACCTCAAACCAGAAGGATGATAAAGAATGTGACTGAACATGGTATGTTTAGTTCAATGCAACAGATAATCAACTATAAAGATTTTCAGAATTGTCTGTTTGCTTGTTTTCTATCATAAGTAGAACCCAAAAAGGTGACTCAAGCTTTGACAGATCCAAGCTGGATAGAAGCAATGCATGATGAGCTTCTACAGTTTAAATTGCAGAAGGTTTGGACTTTGGTTGAGTTACCATATGGCAAGAGGGCCATTGGTACCAAATGGGTGTACAGAAACAAGAAAGATGATAGAGGTATTGTGGTTGGAAACAAGGCAAGGCTGGTAGCACAGGGTTACACTCAAGAGGAGGGTATAGATTATGATGAAGTTTTTGCTCCAGTTGCTAGGATTGAAGCAATTAGGCTTTTGTTATCCTATGCCTCATTCATGAACTTCATTATTTATTAGATGGATGTAAAGAGTGCATTTTTGTATGGCACAATTGAAGAAGAGGTTTATGTTTACCAACCTCCAAGGTTTGAAAATCCAGAGTTCCCTAACAAAGTTTACAAGGTAGAAAAGGCTTTATATGGTTTACATCAAGCTCCTAGAGCCTGGTATGAGACCTTATCTACCTATTTATTAGAAAATGGATTTAGAAGAGGGACTATAGACAAGACTTTGTTTATCAAGAAGGACAAAGGTGATATCCTGTTAGTGCAGGTGTATGTAGATGACATCATCTTTGGGTCTACTAAAAAGTCTTTATGTACTGAGTTTGAACAGATGATGCACAAGAGATTCCAGATGAGTTCTATGGGGGAGCTCACTTTCTTCTTAGGGTTGCAGGTAAAACAGAAAGATGATGGAATCTTCATTAGCCAAGACAAATATGTGGCTGATATTTTGAAGAAGTTTGATTTTGCCACTGTGAAGACAGCAAGCACTCCCATGGAGACTAACAAAGCATTACTCAAGGATGAAGAAGCTGCAGATGTGGATGTTCATTTATACAGATCAATGATTGGATCATTGATGTACCTAACAGCTTCTAGACCTGACATAATGTTTGATTGTGCATGGTTCTAAGTACTCCTAAAGTCTCATCATCTTCATGCTGTGATGAGGATCGTAGATACTTGAAAGGTCGAACTAAAGTGGGGCCTTTGGTTTCCTAGGGATATAACATTTGACTTGGAAGCTTCTCACGATCAGTGTCTTATGCTAGACGTTATCGAACTGCTAGAGTAAAAGCTCCTCGCCCAATGACCGAGACTTTTTACACTAACCATCCGTGTGAGGTTGCTTTGTTATTTCCACACTCAGAAGGGATATATGTGCTTTGATTCTTGCACACTCCGGCTTAAGATCCGCCCACGTATACTCAGTCCCCGCGCAAATCTCACGCTCACTTCCGCTAAAGAAGGCAAGCCTCCCCTAGTATGCTTGCTGCCTGCTAATTGGTTTCCCCCTCCGCCATCTCCGTCGGGCATATGGTGTTTATGATCCATAAATCAAATGCTTGATTACTGGGTTCAATTAATGAACCATCTAAGATTCACATTGATAATGAAAGCACCATTTGTATTGTGAAGAATCCAGTGTTTCATTCTAAAACCAAAGCACATTAAAATATGGCATGCATTTCCTTCAGAGATTCTGTATGGGAAGAGTTGTTCAAGTGATCAAGATTCACATTAGAGCCACAATGTTGCAGATCTTCTCACAAAGGCTTTTGATGTTAGCAGGTTTAACTTTCTGATTGCTAGCATTGGTTTACTTAATCATTGAAGTATTATTTAAGGGGAGGTTAATTAAGGTTGGAAGAAAGGGAATGTATCATTAAGTAGAAGTGGGTAAAGGGTCAGGATAACCCACTGATCCCCAACACACATTCACAACTATATCACTATCTAATATTGAACTAATCACTGTTCTATCACAATCTTAACCCAAAAAGACTCAAAAACTTAGGAAAGCCAAAAGGACTACTGAGACATCTTAGTCTAGTAGACCTATTCACCTTGTTGCAGATGAGACTATTTATAAGGAGTGGTGAAGAATATTAGTAATCTTTAAAAACAAGAACTAGAAAGAGAAAGTGGGAAGGAAGGAAGTATTTTAGAGAGAGAAAAACAATAACATGAAATGCATTACTATGTGAAAATACAATCAACCAACCATCTTTCCAAGGCATGCAGAGGTGTATTTATACTTACAAATGGTACATGGGCTTGGGCTTGCATGGATTAATCCATGGGCCTTTGATAACTAACTATGTAAGTTTCAAAAAATTGCTTAACGAGCTAACGACTGTTATCTATGGAAGCGACCGACACTTTCCTAGGAATTTTGTATTCCTAACAATCTCCCCTTAAGGGAGGTCGCTCCATTTTACAAAAACTTAAACTTAGCATACTATGCTTTAACTTTAGTCTTGAGCTCGTGTAACTTCAATCATTAATCTTGTGATTTGATGTAGTGATCATTGACTTTATGTTTGAGCTTGTTCCTTTATCTTGAATGTGAAAATATGATCTTGAGCACCTTGAGACCATCAACCAAGAATAATCTCGTTTAGCCATCTTGTATACTTTGCCATCTTGTAAACTTGTGACTTTTTGATCAACATGCTCATACCTTTCTTGATTTGATAGCTTGAAAGCTTTAACGATGCATCTTTCTTGAAGTTCTTTAACTTTAACACTTTGTCACTTCGAGAAAGACGTTCGGTATCAGAGTGACAAAAACTTCTTTGAAATTATTTGATTTTAATACTTTGTCACTTCAAGAAAGACGTACGGTATCAGAGTAGCAGAAGTCTTGAAACATGTACTTGAGCTTTCATGATGTCTTTATGTTTGTCGGTCGGGTATGAGCATGTAGCTATGAATCTGTGAGTAAGCTGGAACCAGGTACCTCTATGACCATCTTTATGTGAATCTGTAATAAAATAGTTAGCAGTAAACCTGGTGGATGAATATGGCTTTGTCATTCGCCTATGTTTGGTTGGAGTAACCTTCGAATCCATAAGGATCGACCTGTGATCTAGTAGATTCAATTTAAGAAGAATCTCCTTGAAAGGATTTCCTGCTGAAGTATTGAGTCTTTCTAACACATGTGTATCTGATTTATCAAATTCAGCATGTTCTCATTATCGGAACGTCTCAAAGTAGACATACATCAATATAAGAGTTTGAACCTAGTCAAAGTGACTATCTCACCGATTGAAATAAAAATTGATTTGAAAATCAATCGACGTGTCACTTGCTAAAATGGTTTTGTGACACATCGAGAGTGTTAATCATTTCAAAATTCATTATCAATCATCAATTCATAACCTGGAACAAGTTTGATTCTTATAGAATCGAACCATCATTTCTTTCTAGTTGTTACAAATTTGATTCATATAGAATCGCATAAGTTACCTACAATGGCTTGATTAATGTGGTTAAGAGGATTCCATTTTCTATGTGAATAATATCACTCGGATGTTTTGGCAAAATCACAAAGATAATGCGTAGGACTCTTAATATATATCTTGTTATTTACATTATGTGACTTAGCAAGCATGTTGATCCCAATATTTGATCGATTCCTTAGGTTGTCTAAGGTTAAATTACCTTGGATAAATCCAAAATGACTTGTTGTAGAAACTCTGTATGTATACTAAGTGTATGCGGATCTACACCTTTATAATTACCTCTATGTATTATAATAAAACAGTAATTGTGAATGAACAAAGATATAAACCCAAAACGGTCCAATATTATCTAGATCATTAAATATGAGTACTCTTCACTAGTACTAGGGTTTACAACCTTGAAGCTTTTCTAAATCGACTTGCCAACTATTAAAACTTGTATGCAAAACTTATCTCAACTAATGCCCTAGGACCTCCTTTTATAGACTAAGGAGTCCTAGTCGGCTTACAATACATTCCTAAGATATCATAATCTTTTTCTAAACATAAACGTTAATCTCTTAAACAATTACATTATGCATATCTTGACCACAAAAATTATTCAATACTTATCTTCACAAGTATTCTTGTTCTCCAAACAATCTTTATTTCTTTAAACCGTCTTTATCCTCTTGAAGTTGAAGTCTTCTAGCTGTTGTAATCCACTAGCAGCATAAACTTTTTGAAGTACCAGCAGTACTGGAGGCGTAGTAACTATAAGAATCTTGAAGGTCTCTTTAAGTTCCTAACGAAAGGAATAATTTTGACAAGTGTCATAATGAGATTTATAGATGATCTCTTTTGGCTCTAGACTCAAAAGTGCACTTTGGTTTTAGTAATCGAAGGCTGAAATAGACTGCCATCAACTAACTCGTAGTGGGAAAGTCAATAGAAATGCATGTAATCTCAGTGAGAAATGAAACAAGAGTCTATTGAGAGACCTTGAGTGGCTAGGGAGGGTTGTGCACTGCATCACTGGGTCCATGACTGGTCTTTTAATGTCAGACACAGGGGGCTTTTTAGGGTTTTTTTTGACAGTTTATGTATTAACCCAATTTCTGCCTAAGTGTATGGAGGGCTTCTTTCTTTTCACCCTTCATCCTTACATTTCTTTTTCATTCTTCAATCCCTTCAATGCTTACCGAGACTTCATAACTAACACCTTGTTGGGTTTATTCCAGTGTTAGCTCCATCTCAGTCGGCATTATTCCCGATTCTCACTTTTTCTCCTTTTGTATCATACCTAAGGACTTCTACACTATCTAGTGGATATCCCTAGGTAGATCTCTCCGATTCTGGCTGGATCATGGGATTTGAATACCTATGCCTAACCACCTTATAACTCTATAAATTTAAGTACATAGTCAGTCTTTTGGGTATTCCATCACATTCCTTCCAAAAACATTGAAAAGTTCAATCAAAGTGTTTGGTATAAATATCAAAAGATTTACACTTTGAGAGTTTTTCATAATCACTAAAAGCTCCCTCTTAACATGTTCATCGTGATCGTAGTACATGCTAAATGTAGAATGCATTGAGTCCATTTTATATGATCACATTTCGGTACAAATTAGATGCAGTTTAATCACATTTTCTCCCCTTATCCAAAATGTTAATCCCTTGATATTTTGGATATCAATTGATTAAACTTTCAGGGACAAAATATAACACAATAACTATTAGGAACATTTTAATACTCCCCCTTAATATTTGAGGGTTTATAAGATAGTGCTGAGTACAATAATTTGAATTTTTTCAAATTTACTAAGAAATTCTCGAAAATTTTTTACTCGAGCACTCCTTATTATCACCATAAAGTCTACACTACATATATACAAATTCACAAGATTAATATGTACGCGTTTGCTCCTGAATGATGAGAACACTCATATGTTAGATTCATATGGTTCTTTGTAGCAGCCGTACGTCTTCCCCATAGTCTCTCTTAAGAAGTTGTCTTAGCTTCCCCCTAAATCAGCAATCCTTCCTTGAGTAGATTCAAAACGTTTTTGCAAGCCGCATCAAGTGTCTTAATGTATAAAGCCCAGATATCCGAAGCACACAATTAACCCTTTCAAGAATTTGATACCGCAACACCAAAGTCAATTAAGTCCCGGATGAGCGCATTTCTTTCTTTAGAATAGTGATAATATAAATTGAAACACCAAAGTTAACTAAGTCTTGGATGTCACAATTATTCCCTCTAAATAGTCGAAATGAGAATCTAAAGGTCAACATAGTCTCGAATGTTGGACATTTCTTCCTTACAGTGATACTGAGAATCTAAAGGAATCATCGACCTATGTGTACCTCTTCTATCAAATATATCTACTTCTTTTAAGAATAAGCTTAGAGATTGACCGGTCGGGTAAAACATTAATTAAATCAGACAGAATTATTCTTACGTTTTAAATAATTATACTCCTAACACTTCCCCTTGGGGACTCAAATGATACATACTAACTAATGATAAGATGTCTCTTCCACCATGTGATTGAAATAGTGCACCCGAAAGATTCAAAAAGGCCTAAAATCAAAGAACTACCTCAAAGAAAAAGAAGCTAACCTCAAAAGAAGGTCAAAGACACTATCAAGAATACATCTACTCCTTCCCCCTTGCTGGTTTCGATACCTTAGAATCAGCAAAACCTTATACGCACATATACGTGAGATCGTGTTTGAAGAATTAATAATCTTAAATCTATTCCGTGAGAATCAACTTCAAGGCTTTTAAAACTTTGAATGTATTTACAAGCATTCTAAGGTTCTTTACAAAAAAACTTTTTGGGGAGGTGTGGTATTATTATCGAAATGTTGTTTAAGGTTCTGAATTCACCTAATCGTATAGTAGCAAAAATAAGTCAATAAAGATTTAAAACAAAATGAACATCTAAAGCAACTATGTAGTTAATATAAATTAACTCCCCTTGAAATTGTTATCCATTATTATCCAAAACTTTATCCGTTTATTCCATGACTTATTTTGAAAGACTGTTTTAAAAGATTATTGGATGACACATTCTCCCCCTCAAATGATGACCCATTTTATATTCAAAGAGTTATTGTCATTGTTTGATGTGGGTCGTAAACAAAGAAAAAAAAAAAAAATATAAATGTGTTTTGAAAATAGTTTGTGTGATTGCGAAAACACTGATTCATTATGAAGATAACTTTTTAAACAATAAAAAAAATAGATTTCTCTTTATTTTAACCAATAATGCACTGACCACGTACTCTTATTGTTCATAGGAAGACGTTGTGTTGCAACAGTAAACAAAGCCTTTGCTATGGTCAAAGTAGACCATGCCCTGAGATTAAATTTCCCGTTTGAGAGGTCAAGTTTTCTTTTGAAATATTGCTTTAAGATGTAAGACCAGGTTGCATATCTGAAATAATAGAAGGCCATTTGGTCATGTTTGAAAAACTATTGAACTTCTTGCTCGAACTTAATTTTACAGCCTCGTTCATTATTGAATGACATTTCTAAGGCTGTAAATGTTATCGATTATCAGAAGACATGCCATTATTTCCTCTTTTTATATTTTTCACATTTAAAAAAAAAAATTCTTTGGTTTTATGAATTTTATATTTTTGTATTTTGTTTTTATAAAAATTTCTAAAAATGAAAAAAACTTTTTGGTTTTTTATGGTTTTAATATATATATATACATATGATACAAGATATTTGAATAGGTACCACCACTATTCATCAACTTCATCTGCCAATTGTTTCAGAGTCTCCGGCGTAAAACTCCGCATTCCTAGCTTGTTGATAAGAAATTCAATTCTTTCTCTTGCAAGGGCTTTTGTGAAGATGTCCGCCAGTTGATACTCCGTATTGACAAAGTAAAGTTCAATCACCCCATTCTCAACATGCTCCTTGATAAAGTGAAATCTGATGTCTTTCATGCTTTGTTCGACATGGATGGTTGAACATTGTTGCAGCTTAAGGCAATAGCGCTTTTGTTATCACAGTACATTGGAATTTTATTGAATCCAAGGCCATAGTCGGTAAGCTGTGATCTCATCCAAAGAATTTGAGCACAACATCCCGACATAGCAATATATTCAGCTTTTGTACTGGATATCGCAGCGCTTTTTTGCCTTTTTGATGACCAGCTAACAAGTCTATCTCCCAGAAACTGCATACTACTAGATGTGCTACGGCGTGTATCTTGACAACCAGCATAATCTGCATCTGCAAATGCTGTTAGTGCAATTGAAGAATCCTTCAGATACCATAGTCCTCGATTGACGATTCCTTTTAGATACTGAAATATCCTTTTAACCACATGTAAGTGCTTTTTGGTAGGCCGAGCCTGATACCGAGCACACATGCATATAGCAAATTATAGGTCAGGTCTACTGGTTGTGAGATAAAGGAGGGTGCCAATCATACCATGATAGTGTGATGGATCAACTGCTTTCCCTTCTTTATCCTCATCCAGTTTGGATTTTTCCACCATGTGAGTATCCACTGGCTCACAAGAGTCAAAACCATATTTCTTTAAAGATTCAAGGGCATATTTTGACTAGTTAATAAAGATGCCTCTAGGACTTTGAGAAATCTGTAGCCCTAAGAAAAATGATATTTTGCCCATCATTGACCTCTTAAATTTTGAACACATGATTTTAGCAAATAGGTCACAAAGTTCAGGTGTAGATTGCAAGCAAAGATAATATCCATCGACACTATTATTTATACTAGAATTAATTCTTGCCATACCTACGAATGAACAGAGTAGGATCTACTGAGCCTTTAGAGAAGTCTTGGGATATCATGAATGAAGACAACATGTCATACCACGCGCGTGGAGCTTATTTCAACCCCATAAAAGCTTTCTTTAGCTTATACACGTGATAGGGGTTATCTGGATCCACAAACCCGTCCGGCTGGCTAACATAAACCTCTTCCCGCAGATTACCATTCAAAAACGCAGTCTTCACATCCATTTGGTAGACGACCATGTTCATGTTTTTGATATATCCGTACATGCATTCACAAAACACAAAAACAAGCATATCTTTGCCATTTTTAGTCTGTTTTGGGTTTAATTGGGTTATTTTAGGTACAAACGGATATGTGTATTTTATACTTATCAAATACCTCCCAGTTCGTCTAGATTCACTTTGTAGATCCACTTCAAAGTAAAAACCATAACTTTATCTGGTCTGGGTACGAGCTCCCATACTCCAAGGCGTTCGAACTTATTGAGCTCTTCTTGCATTGCTTCGATCTAGCATGATTGAGTCAAGGCATCTTTATACGTCTTGGGCTCAACAGCAGTGAGGAAAACATCATAGTAACAGAAAAGAGCTTGCTCATGTAATTGCAGCCTTGTGGAAACTGGTCTATCGAGTTCACCGATTATATTTTCAAGTGGGTGATCCTTAGTCCATTTGCTATTGTGTTCAGAAATTTAGTGATCGGGATGCATAATTGTATAAATAATATCCGATGATGAAGATTGATCATAATGAACTTCTGGAATTAGGATACCAAAGTACGGATCATTACCCATATGTGCAACTTCAATATCATGATTTTCTTCTTCATTATCGTTAACTTATATCCAAACACTCCATATCCAAGATTACATTATGCCCAAACAAACATATGATTACTACTCCATAATCAAAGTAACAAAACACATAACATTCATATAAATTCCAGAATACTTCATATTAAAAGAGTTGTAGAAATTATACCAACGTTTACAAGATCAACGATTCAACAATTAGTTCTCCCAAACGAAAACTATTCTAAAACCCAAGCTATTGATTCCAATCGACCCGTGTTAGCCTTAAAATATGGTGACATATCCGGAATTACCTTAGTTCATTTATAGTGTGACATATAGGGACTAATAATGACTAAGTATGATAGTTGTATGTCACTAGGACTATAAATACCCCCTCCATACTTCCATGGAGGGGTGAAGCTCACATTTTATAAGTGTGTAAGTGTGTGTGTTTTCTCTCAACACATACACTCTTCCCATCTCTTTTCACCTTAAACTCTAATAATATGGCTTTACATCTTTTTCACTTTACACAACCTCCAGATCTTGTTTTAATCCCTTGTTCATATGTCATTTACAATCTACAATTGGTATCAGAGCTGCAGGGGTGTATTGTATCATGTGTTTGTTGTTCATGTCTCGGTACTGTTCATGTTACTGTTCATGTCACTATTTCATATTCTGTTTAGTCACTGTTCAAGTTCCCTCGTTCATTGCAATATTATTTAGTTTCTTTTTTTCGTGATACAAGTGATCTTCTTCTCCTAAGATTCAACCATGAAATAACAGTGGGGGTGTTACTTTTTGTTGTTGCTTGTATTTTTTCTTGGTGCTTAGACAACAAGAAATATAGCTGGGTTTATATCTATTTTTCCTAGTTGCGTTTTGGTGAAGAGGAAAAACCCAGATCCAGTTTTAAGAAAAAGTACAAAAGTACTGAAAGTGACAAGTCAACTGCGTTTTGGTGTGGTCAACTGCGTTTTGACCATTACATTTTGATAGATTTGATTGCGTTTTGGTGACGTTGCGTTTTGCCAAGATTGAAGACCCATTTATATAGAAAAACAAAACGCTATGCTACCAAATTTTTTTAAAATCTCATTACCAAATCCACACCTAATTTTCATATATTCCCTTTCGTCCACAAAAACCACTTCCACATGCTCCAACATCCATAACTCAAACTATAAAAAAAACAACAAGATCTCAGTCTCTTTTCGTTTCGTGTGTTACAACAAATTCAAGACCTTCAAACGATCAAGACACGATCGAAAATCATCATTACTGATCTTTGTAAAGGTCGTGAAACCCTCTTTCAATTTACGAATTTAAAGAAAGAACAAAGACAAAAATGTCTCATCCTTCCCTTATTTCGATTGACACTCAAAACCGAATAACAAACCTACCCGAGACCATTGACATGATCTTGAAGCCGCTTCTTTGTATGGCTCATATTAAATGATTAAAAAGGGATGAGTCGTCACTAACGGTATTTTGAGTTGTCTGTGAAAGGATTACTGGGTAATTGGAGAAGTAGGTGTAAGATTTGTGACTTGTTTAACTTTGTTTAAAGGGATAAATGATCTATTTTAATTTTGGGGGAGAAGAGTTTGATCACCGCGTATTGAAGAGAGGAGATGTGGGAGGCGGTTAGAATGTGTGACTACGAATGTGAGAAGGATTAGGGTTCATGTGTGAGTAAGTTTAGGGATAAGTAAACTTATTTTATCTCCTGAAAAATAAATTTGTTTAGAAGGGCCCAAGTATTTTGGGACAAACCCAAAAAGGCCGATATTATTTTGGGACGGTTCATGCAAATCTTCCTCATGGGCCAAAGTGTGTATATATGATGGTGATAGTTGCTAGATTAGTTGAATTAGGCCGCAAATTCTAAAAGATCTAATTGGGCTGTAAGTGTATTAGTTGATAGTGGATTAAGCCGAGACATTGAAACGAATATAATATAGATATATATATATATATATATATATATATATATGTAATACTTTCACGACAAAGTTGAGCTAGGCAATATTGACTCGTTAACAACAATTCAAAACAATATTTGTTCTAGTTTAACGACATTCTCAAACAACAACACAACAAACATGATACATAACACTAAAAAGATCCTGAAGAGATTCGATAAATGACAAACGGCTAGAGATTCAAATTACGATGACAAGTGTTCACGAAGTTGATTGGGTATCACCTTATTTGATGATTGAAGTTAGGTTTACGAAGTCAATCGACTTATTTCATATTGAGGACTTTCCTTTATTTGCTACCTTACCCCTTTTCTTTAAACCCAATCTATCGATTGATGACTTGCTTGAGCATAAAAGCAATATGATTAAGACTTGAATTATCTAGTTACCAAAGTAAGGGGTGGTTGGTTAAGACCTGGATAACTATCACTTAAAGGATTATTTACGTTGTAGTACATCCGTGTCCACACGCAGAAGACGATTGGAAATTTCAAGAGGTTGTTATACTTCATATACTAATGCGGTAGGGTATAGAGTACGTAATAGATTTAATCTAGCAACCGTTCTTTCAATCACAACAGTGCAGCTTAAGAACAAATTTGGGGAATTTTACTTCTTTTTCAATGTTTGGTATGATCGGGTTTAGACTTACAAGTGGATCACAACAATATCCGACAGAATACAAGGTTGGTAAAGTTAGCCAAAAGAGTTTTAATGGTTTGATTGTAATCACAATTACTCACTGCATTTCAAGACAAAGGAACTTCCCTTCACAGTCTAAGCAAAATCTTCAAAGTTCTTCAATGATATTCATTTACAAGACCTTGATTATACCAAGTGTTCTTGATTCTTGGTTCAACTCCTTTATGGTTTATGAAGTCAAGAGGGTAATGATTCTATTGTATATCAAGATTTATGCTTATGACAAGAACTTCTCGAGTATATGGACGTACACGACAATGATGCTTCCGAGAGTTCGCAACCATCATGGGGGAAAATGTGTACATTCGGGACTTAATTGACTTTGATGTTACCATGTCAACTTCCAAGGGGAAGTAGTATATACTACTTCACTTAGAATGGTTTATGAAGTATTCTGCAAACGTGAGAAGAACAGTTGCTGATTTCTCGCATGCACCCCCGAACGAATATTCACCAAGCCCTAATGACAAGAAGCAGTGGTCGTTGGTGTGGTTTGACTTCTACAAAATTTCGCTGTGCACTTTGATGACAAGTAGAAGATTGTTCAAGCTACATCAATGTTTCAGAATCTGCTCAAGATAGGGATGTTGGTTTGGGGGGAAGCTGATTCAGAAACTTCGCCAAAAAGGAGTCTATGAAGAAAGCTTTTCAAGACATGCTGCATGAATTAGGGGGAAGTTAATCCAACTCATGCATACTACAATGGTTCCTGTACAAGTAAAGACACAGAAGATCTAAGCTGGAGTACAAGTTTCAAGACAAGGAGTACTCAGAAGACATCTTCAGCTTTGGAAGCGCTTTGGAAGACTTTATTTGTGTTGTATTTGTACCTGATAGGAACATTGTAAGTAATTCCGTATGTCCACATATTGGGGGAAGATTGTTAGCCCTAAAATATGGTGACTAATCCGGAATTACATTTATCATTTATAGTCGTGTCGGGTTAGTTTAGCTAGTCAAGCCCGAGACTATAAATACCCCCTCCATACTTCCATGGAGGGGTAGAAGTTCACATTTGTAAAGTGTGAGTGTGTGTGTGGTTTCTCTTTTCTCTCTAGCACACATACAACTTCTCATATCTTATCTTTTCTCTCTAATAAACATGGATCAATTTCTTTTCCATTTTACCATACCTCCGGATCTTGTGTTATAAGGGTGAATCTAATGTTAACATTTGACATCAGAGCACAGGGGGAATTCGTGTTGTTAATCTACTGATTATGTGGTGTATAAGCTCAAATTTTCGTGGCTTATTTTAAAGAAAAAATAGTCACTAAAGGTCTAGAGGTTGAAAAAAGATTATTTTTGGGTTTTTATATTTATGAAAGCAAGTAAAATTTCAGGTTTTGATAGGGGTTTGTTTTAAACTATTTAAAATACTCCTAATTCTATTCTAATTGTAGAAAAGTAAAGGTTGAGGAAAAACTCTTATGGTTAAACAAATGTGTTTACCTAATCATACACCACTCCTTAGTTGTCGTCTCATGTTTTATTACCCGTCACCCTCGTAATGGAATATCTAAGTATTTAAATAAATTAAACACCTAACTCGGAATCTATCCAAATAGCAAGGTAGTATGAAGACTATTACGTGAGCATCATTTAACCTAGCCGTATTTCCCTAGACGTCTATGCTAATGTAATATTTTATAGCTAGTTTTCTAAAGCCTAACGCGCATATCATTAACAATAAGCAATAAAATGAAATAAACAACTAGGTTTCATGCAATCATAAGCAATCACAAATTATATTTAGCTAAGCATGTTTATTAAAAGCGAAGAACAATTAATCAAACAATACGTAGACATATTGAAAGATTAAAAAGATAAAAGAGCTTCACTTTGATAAAACATGGAGTAATAATGAGTACAATAGGGTTAGAAACCCTAAAAATTGCCTAAGAACAGCGGCTATGAAGTATAAATTCATTCCTCCCAGTTTTACTCCTTCAAACACAAAAACTTGGGTTTGTATATATAGGAAAATAGTCGTGACGACGTCGCTTGTTAATTGCGACGCCGTCAACTCGTAGAATCTTCTTTGAGCTTCTTTAAGTCGGCTACTCAGACACCGTCGCCAAAATCTTTGACGCCGTCTCTTGATAACTTTGACGCCATCACAAGGATTTGTGATGCCATCTCCACGAACTGTATGCCAAATATTGAGTGTCTTCTAGTAGAGTTGCAGTCTTGTCCTGTTTCTTTCCAAATTGAGTCCAAAGAGTGTGTATTTCCTACAAATGCCTTCCAAATGCTAAAATCACAAAAAACGATTAAACAAGTATTTTGGGCATATTTGCATAAATTCGGAGGTTAAATGACCCTGAAAATGTGTATAAAATGACACCTCATCAAAATCTTTTAGAAGTGAAACATTTTGTTTCAGCTTCCAATAGGAGATCCACGTCGTTCAGCTTAGAATTGCCAACCAAGCTGAATTGCAGCTCTTGCTAAGGCATTTTCTTTAGTTTCTGAACCGCCACATAAACTAAAGTAAAGATAATGCTTGATCTTCTAGGTACCTGAAGAGCTGAAGTTGCACTGTCTTCAGTTAGATTTGACTTAGGGTATTTTATGTTTAAATCTACTAAAAGACTGAAGGGCATTAAACTGACCCAATAACCTTTAACTTGGTTTGACCAATAAGGGAATAAAAACTGTTACGTGATTAGAGACATCATAAATTAGGATTAAGCTCAAATGAATACTTTTATTTAATGGTATGTTGAAAGTATATTCATACTAGGTTTAAAAAAATCGGCCTTGGCTAGCGGTATTTAATAAAAGATTTGAGTTGTCATTTTGTTAAAAAACGAGAGGATTTATTTTTTCTCTTCTCTAAGTCTAAACCTCATTTGGAGTGTTCCCAAATACTAAAGTATCATGTACATACCTTTATTGAATTTTCCACATGTGTCAGGTAAGAGGAAAGCCGATATTACAAAATCCGTAAAAACGAATACCGTGAATAGCGTGCTGGCAACATGTTGACGCGTGACCAGCGCGCCAGATTCACAAATCCGGTTTTCCAGATTTTGGCTACCGTTTATTATTTTAAGTGTTACGAACGTTTATTTGTCATCATTAAAACATAAAGAAGATCTTAGTCAATGTTGCCCCAACAAAGTTTTTCATTTTCCATTATATCCTATAGATTCTATGTGTCTATCTTTGTACCCTTATTGTTTGTGGGTCTTGATATAGTTTAAAGCCTTTACTGAAGCATGTGGTTGAGCTTTGTGATTAATTGATTATTATTTTCATAGTAATAAATTTTGTGATAAACTAACATATTTTAATGTTGCTTAGGCAGCATATTTTTGGCTCAATGAAGATAAGAAATTGAGTAAATCATTATTTTTAGGTCTTTTAAATTATTTAAAGTAAGTTTGAACATTCTATATTGCTGAACATTTTAATTTTTTCTTTTTTTACCTAGTTGTGTTTGTGTTTGACAGGAGTTTCAAAACAAAGCAGGAGGCAATTCGATCAAATTAATTCATTGTTAATGTAACTAATAACATAAAATGAGAACATATCTTTACTATTAATATCTTGTGATTGTTGCTCGTTTTTATAGCGTTATTTAAGATTTGGTACTAATTTGCTATAAACTTGAATTGCAGTGTTTAATTTAAGCATTAGAGCAATTCTCGCAAAAAAGGCCAGAAAACAAGTAAAAGAATCCAAAAAAAAGTACAAGCTATAGCCAGAGATACGACGTATACCCCTTACTTGTATATGGCGTATACATATTGACTTCGAAGAAAAAGCTAAGTGTTGAATACGACGTATACCATGTACCATATATACGTTGTATCAACCCGAAGACCAATGATGTGGATATGCATTTGAGGCGTATACGAAGTATACCATCTCAAGTGTATAGACTGTTGATGTGCATTTGTCGTAAAGACTTCTACACAAAGTTTTACAACTCCCTAGGCAGTGTACCTAATCGTTGCAGTGTAGTATAGGCAAGGCTCGAGGGTTGTTATCGTTTTCTAGGGGAAGAGGTTAGGAAGGCTCGGACAGGGCTTAGATGAGATCTATGAGATTAAAAGGATATTTTTTTGTATTTTTATATTTTATAGAAAGCAGATAAAATCAATGGTTTGAGAGGTTGGTTGACTAACTAATTAATTAAACTAAATATAATCTATACTACCGGTGATAACTTTATGATAAGATAGTATATTTACTTAATCATGCATTACTCATTAGATTCCTTTTCCTAATTATGTTGCCTTTTCACACTCGTGATGATCTGTGTAAGTTTTTCCTAAGTCATGAACGAATTACACGAACCCGACGTCTATTTAATATTCCGTTAAGGCAACGCACAAGTAAGGTAGTATGAAGACTATTACAAGGCCCCTAAGAGTATATTAAATGCAATTAGAATATCTTAAGAGGGATCAACCATATTAAGGGTAAGGTAGTCTGAGGACTGTTACCGATGGTATCCTTTCTACACTTCTCGCGTTTTCCTAGACGTCTATGCCAATTTAATATCTTATGGCTAGTTTTCTAAAGCCTAAAGCGCACATTCATCACAAGAAGCCACAGTAAAAGGATCTACAATCCAACTTTCATGCAATTATAAGTAAATACAAGGAAGGTTTAGCCTAACATGTTAAAAAGAAAGCAAGAACATAGATCTATCAAACAACACATAGACATATTGAATGATTAAAGATAAACAATCTTACTTGATTAAAACATGGATTAAGGTCAGTTACAATAGGGTTTTGAAGCCTTAAAGATGGCCTAAAAGCTGACAAAATATTTAGGGGTCGGCTCCCAAAAGTTATACAAAGTTACACACATAAAACCCTAAATTCGGTTTTGTATATATAGAGTAATCGTCGAGACGTAGAATCTTCTAGATAAGATTTAAGTCGGTTACATCCTGACATCGTTGTTAATTCTCTGACGCTGTTACTAGAAATATCGCGACGGCGTCGCTTTATGCTTGTGACGCCGTCTCCACACTCTGTGAGCATGATTCTTCAAGAGATTTGGTGTAGGTCCGTAGTCTTGTCTGTTTCTTCTCCAAATGAGCCCAAGTCACGTGTATTTCCTCCAAATGTCATCCAAGTGCTAAAAACCTAAAAACAAACGATTAAACACATAATCTAGGCATATTTGCATGATTTAAGGGGTTAAATGACCCTGAAATAATGTATAAAATGACACCTCATCAAATACCCATACACTTGGGATTTGCTTGTCCTCAAGCAAATGGGCTTTTCTACCTAAACAATAGCAATATTGGGGTCATTTAACCTACTCTTTAAAAGTATTTTACAACACAACTATCTAGACATCGTAATTAAAAGCACAAAAAGCATATACTAGCACCTCACATAAGTGTTTGGGATTCTCTCTTTCACTCGGGTGTATAATAAATTATAACAACTATGGGAAATGGAAAATAACACTCATTACCTGTCATATCATATAAATTACCATAGGCTTGGTAAAGTGTATCGAAACTTACCGCTTAGGCGCCAAGTACTAATCATTACTGTCAAACGGGACAATTTAAAGGGGTTTGGGGTGTGGTGTAAGATAACATTAACAAAAACAGGAAACGGCTCTGGGATATATCTTGGGTGGCTTTTGGGTAACTTTGGGGTGAAAGGGTTAGCCTAGTGTATATTAAACAAATACCCGCTGATATGGTTGCTAAAGCAAGACTGGATTAAAGTATATACAACTCTTCACAAATCTTACAATCAATCTCTTTCTTTTTCTTTTCTTGACTCTATGATAAACATAAACATAAGCAAATGGCAGCCCGTATAATTTTTTTCACTTTTTTCATATACATTTTTTTGAGTACACTTTGCCCTATGATTGCTTAAACATATAATTTACATCGCATGGGGTTTATAGATTCACACCCCTACACTTGAACTTTTACATTACTCTGATATTTTACTCAATCTAAGTAATGATCCTCGAATTGAGTTGGATCAAACATTTCATAGAGCTTTTAAGCTCTAATAGGGTTAATAAAAAATTACTTCTTCCCTGAATTGTCATAAGATGATAGATAAAAACACCATACATGATTTAATAAAAGTAAAGTTATCCGAATTACAACATCTTCAAGAAAAGTTTAAAAGTACATAAGACATCATAAATTATTTCCATCCGAACATGGATATTCCAAAATACATGATCCTTTTCTAAATTGGTTAGACTATCTTAGACAATAACTGAATTACAAAGCGACTAAGTTTCCACGTTAGGATACGTCACTGAAAATCATGAATAAAAAGGGGTCAACTATTAAAAAATAGTTGGTGAGCTTCACCAGGATTATGTACTCAAAAAAAGAAATGTAGTTTTATAATAGAGTAGATGTCCAAAAATAGGATATCCAAATCAAAATTTCCGAATTCTGAAAATATAGATGATAAGCCAGAAAAACGTCAGCAAGTTTTCAAAGTCAATTTTAGTTTACCGAAGTAACGTGTCAGCAAAATCCCAAATCGCAATATAAATGTATGCGTCTAGTGTTTATGTGGAGGGCCACTACTTAAAAACGCACTTCAGTCCTAACAGTTCCAACTTCTCCAAACATCTCTTGCACCACATCCTACACTTGATAACAAAGTCTGCAATGTTCGACAGTTGTCACTAACAGAGTCTTAGGTTCTAGTACTATGCACGCTCAGTTATGGTGGGAGTAAGTGGGGGCTAATCTCCTAATTGTTGCTATCCATAAGTACTAACATTCTCGATCTCGTTGAGGGGATATAATGACCTAAAAGTAGTGGCTGTGGTTCCAAGCATAAACACATGCTTATCAAGTTCAAGTGCAACAATTTTTCCAGTTCAAATCATGTTCAAGTATGCTCGATGTTTAACATGTAAAAAGTTGCGCAAGCATCATAACAATTTAAATACAAATACATCATGCTTTCACCCAAAATCGATTTTTAAAACGGTAAAAGAGGGGTTTTGGAGAAAAACTCAGCTCAAAAGTTATAGCAAACGCTTGAATTTCCCGGCAAATCACAAAACAAGTAGGCAACCAACAATCACGGGCAACTCTTCTATCTCCGAGACCTTAAAGTAAATGTAGAGGAAAATAATAGTTATTTAGACTCTTAAAACGATATGCTCGGATGCTCACCAAATATTCATTTGTTCTGTACATGTCTATCAAGTTTTAATTCATAAAAACACCATTTTCTACTTTAGAGGCAAAAACTTGAATCTGACCCAATTTTTAGTGCCATTACGCGGTAGCATTTCATCAAAGTTAATTATCTTTACCAACTTTCTTTTTCCCTGTTTGATATATCTTAGTATAATGGCTTATGAGTCGCTTTACATGGTGTTTTTCATATAAAATTTCTAGGTCTTTAACCTTTAAATGAGTACTTGCGAAGAAAAAGACCCAGTGTCTTTTTCACTTTTTTTTGAATTATTTAATTTAAAAACGTTTTTGAATTTCCTTAATTTTTGAAACTAATTAATTTTTTATTTTTATTTTTTACTATTTTATAATCCTTAATTTTCAATATAAAAAAATATTTTTAAGTTTTTATTTTTTAGCATTCATGTTTTTAAAAGTAAGTTTGGTGCATATATGTTTTTTTAATAAATGTGTATTTTTAAATCATGCTTATTTGTATTTTTTAAGGAATGTAAATACTCGTCTTCAATGGTGCAATTGTTTTAACTTCTTTCACCCACAACCAATCTTTCAAACAATATAAACTTTACCATTACTATGTTTCAATGTATAAAGAAAAATCAAACAACATAACCAATCTAAAAAGTCATATACATATATGTTACATTCCATTCTAATACAGGTATAATAAAACATATATGCAAAATGAAGTTCATTTATACACTTGTGCAAAAAAAACACATATGCAATAATAGTATTTGTTTAAAAGCCGCAAATTATCTTCGTGTATGTAAGTGTGCATTCATGTCTATATTCGTTCAACAACATCTTTGGTATTGAAGTTATCAGCATCTTCATCTTTATTAATCTAATATGAACATATTCAAAAAATTAATAAGTAAACGAGAATAAGTAATACTCGTAATAAGAACTTATCAATCATAAAACATATATGCACCGTTGAATTAACTTTTATACCAACCTTAAAACATATATGCACATCTCTTGAATTGATTTTATATCAATAATAAAATACAAATGCACCTTGCTTTTGAATTTTATATCACCCTAAACACATGCATCATTCCATTGATTTTACCCTAAAACACATATACACTTTCACTCATTACATGTTAACATAAATGCACACTTACCGAATGACGTGAAAGTTTTTTATATAATATAAGCTTTACCTAGCCCATCTCTTTTAATAGCAGTACCATTTGTGCCCATTCCTCAATTGACTTTGTTCTATCAAATGTCAGATAACATATATGCACCGTTGATTGCGACCATACCTAACAAAAAGGAGAGCATCACCAGCAAACAGCCTTTTAGAGCTGACAAAAATGCTCCACCTTGTCGTCAGTAGATGCCTTTTGGGCTGACCTGAAATTTAGAAACATTTTTGTCAACATAGATCCATGTTTGGTAAATATAGTTCGTTTAATCCAATATTGTGCATTGGTTTAATATCAAAAGGTATAAATGTGTTCCATAATTACGAAAGGCCAGGTGTCCATTGCTGGTGACTTGTCTCAAAATATGCCTATTGTTTAAAGGGAAAGACAAGTAACAAAGTCGTATTTGAAGATGTAATAAATGATGGAACAGGTGGAAAAGAAATATCAGTAACCTCGATAAATATGTCTGAAAGTCCAAGACTGGTCATGCAAATCTCTAGCGACCAAAGCCTGAGCTGGAGGTTGCATTGAGAAATCCTACAAAGCATGTTTCTGGTTAGTCACCAAATGAAGATGGAGTTAACAATAAAAAGTAGACGATTGGACATACGAGGGGTGGAATATCTTTTTGGCAGCTCGAAGAGGAACAGAGAATCCACCATGGGTGATGGTGTCACTTGCGGTAAGAGTTTTGCAAAAGAATTCAGAAGGTTGTCAGTTTTGCTTGAGACCCATGTCTGATATAAGTAACGCTTCCTGACCAATGTCTGATCATACTGTTGGTTGCATAACGAACAATTTAATCAAAATTTGATGTAAACCGGATAAAAGAAATGCCGTGGTCTCGCAGGTGACTTACTTTATTAACAGATTGAAGAGTCATCTGGGCATAGACTTCGTCCGTTTCGGCATCAGCCTGGTTATCTAGTTAAGAAAAGAAAAACAATGTAAGTAAGTAAATAGGGCAGGCGTGTTGAATGACAGACTTAGAAATGAAAGGGATACATACATGTAAGGTGACATTGTAAAGCATACAAATGAGCTTAAAAGGGAGATTAGGGTAGCTGGGGATGTTGTGGGTATCTTTCTGCATAGACGCAGCAACCTGTTCGTTGTGACCTTGTGGAAAGTAGACAACGAGGCTGCCGACAGGAGGCAAAGAGACCATGGGACCAGCACACGCATGCCATAACTGTGAATTCATTAATTTCTTTACTCCTGTTCATGATGCACACAAGCACTAGTAAGTATCTATATCTATCTATATTACATATAATGGAGGATAACATATATGCACCGTTGATTGCTGACTTTTCTGGAATTTTTATTAGAGTATGAATTCAAATCATGACTCGATGTCAGTAACAATCGGCTGCGACATAATATTCATAACTCATAATTTTTAGATTTTCAAAAAATTCTCAAAAAAAACTAACAACATAATACATTAATTTAGAACAATTCATACATCAATAAAAGGTAATTGCGCCCTTGTTCTTAGCCGGACTAATCTTTTTAAAAATACGACAACTACGAGATTGAAATATACCTTAATCAGACGCAAATATCGATATCTTAAGCCACGTTTTTCAAATACAGAAAAATAGAGATATTATTAGAAAAAATCATGAACAATACCAAATCAGAAACCATGTACATATTTAATCGAATGAAAGAACTTTTAACAAATAACTGGTCACATGTTTTTGTCTATTTTAACAACTTACCCATTAATTCAATTTGAGATATACAAATTGATCGGGGAATAAGAACAGGACACCACCTCTGACCCGCAATCTCTGACCCGCCACTCGTCTGACATGCAAACCGCCAGAAGAATGAGCTCGCCGGGAAAACGAGTTTAAACCTAAACCATAGCCGATCTTTAAGGTGCGTTTGTTTTGTGGTTGGAGAGAAACTAGATATTGGTTTTGATTGTGAGTTTTGATGTGTGAAGTTACAGATCATTTCTTTTATGGCCGGATCTACGAAAGGCAAAGATCGTATCTTGTTAGTTTCATTCGTGACGATTGGCAAGAAAAAAAGAGGGATGGGTGGTAGATCGATGATCTGTTGTGCAAAGAAAGTGGGGAGGGAGGAAGGTGGTTAGGGTTTGATAAAATACAGATCTAAAAAAATAAGGGATACATATTTTGTTTTTAATGTGTTTATAAAATCAATTAATGTGTAATACCTATAATACCCTTTCAGCCTTTTATATAATTGAAAAAAGAATCCTTATCTTTGGTTTAATTGCAATTTTGGCTCTTTTCATCTTAGCCTTTGATTAACTCATCCAATGGCTCAGATTGACTTAAAATAGTTCTGTCTATAAAACAGGTTCTTAATATAATACATCACTTAATATATATATATATATATATATATATATATGTGACTAAAAGATGCACTCACATAATATGGTCACGCTTATCAACATTATTGGTCATTCTTTGTTTAATTTGATGTGTGACTAAATATTACAAAATGCCACACAAACTAAAAATTTATGTGACCATTAGATGAAGAATAGTCATACAAAATACACATTCACTTGACTTTAAACAACATACGGTCACACTTATTAACACTTTT
>BQNB010079544.1:0-30210 GCA_026074375.1 Tanacetum coccineum | reverse complement strand
TTAACATAAATTATAGGATTTACAAAATGTTGATATAACATTTGTAAACATAGTGATCTATATCTATATGCAATGCAAAAACAATTCATAAGATCAATTGACGCATATACATGAACATTAATAAATAACACACGTGACGAGATTATGCTAATCAACAAAGAAGCTCAACTACAAATGCAATAAGCATATCAAAGATTGATTAACAATATTAAGATGCAAAGTGGAACAAATAATCATTTAGCATAACACACATAAATACTACACTTCATTTTGTGTATTAAATGTATCAATGTATACATAACTTGATTTTATTTGTTAATAAATTAGTTTTCTCTTCATTAGTAAGTTTGAAAAATACATTTACTTTCCAATGATAAAATACACCAACTTTCAAAAGTAAACCAACTAGAAGTGTCCGACTCGAAAGGAAATGTTAAAATCAACTTTTTACGCTAAAACAAAATTTTAGTTTTGGACACTCTATGGGATTTTGCTTATTTGACAAACTTAACATTTGAATTAGTAATTGAGACCGATTCCATTAGAAAGTACACTTAAAACACTTCAATTTTGGTTTTTGAATCATCGAAATCAGTCACATGGTTTATTTTCTATGAATTTTTGAAGTTTGACAAAAACTGAAAACCATACCGACGGATCTACATGGACGGATCCAGGGTTTGGTGGATCCGTAGGTCGCAGAAGAGGTGAAATTTGGCAGAAACGTTTATTTTACTTTTAGACACATTATTCACTTTGTTTCGGATTCTTTAAGAGACCTTTAAGCTATTGTAACACATTATATTTAACACTAAAACTTGTAAGTACTAAATAAAGAACTTTTCATATTATGTGTCGCTTGATAGGAAATTTGATACATGGATCGTACTCTATTTTTAAAACCATTTATTTTGAAAACTAGAGCGACGTGGCTCTGATACCAATTGTGGAATCGTAGAGGAGGGTGAATACGTTTCCTTTATAAACTTAAGACGTTTGTATCAAACAACCAATCAAGTTTATACTACAACAACTATGCTAAATAACATCAAACAAAGCATATCACCACAATACAATATACAACACAATCATAGATGTAATGCAAACATAAACATAAAGCGATAAAGGAAAATATAAATGTAAAGCGATAAGTAAAAGAAAGTGCAAACCGGACATGATGATTTATAGTGGTTCGGCTACGAAGCTCCTCTTCGCCCTACTCCACTCCTCGAGTACCCAACTCGAGAGTTACTTCACTAAATCAACAAGCTCCTTTAAGGCGGAGAAAACCACACAACGTCGCTTACACTTTATCCGGTACTAAGCTAAATACCGAGTCCTACTTCGAGGTAGAACCAACCTAACGTCGCTTACACTTTATCCGGTACTAAGCTAAATACCGAGTCCTTCTTCGGGTACAACCAAACCCGTTATGTTTTATGGCCCAACATAACAAACCTTGTGTTTTATGGCCTAAACACATAAACCACCTAACATCTAGTTTGTTGTATAATGATTGATACACAAATGTGTATAATGATGATCCAAGACATAATTGTCAATTAGATGTAAAAGCCTAATCTAAAACATCAAGATCACTAAGTATGATATTTTTGATAAAGATGACAAGTCTCTTGGCTTGTTGTGATGGATCTTCATATATGTAGGTATGTGTTGGATGATGATGGCAAGATCTCTAAGCTTGCTTGAATGGAGGATCATGTAGAATCATGCTTGCAACAAATGAAAGTTAGAAGCATTATGGTCAAGGGTTATTGGAGTTTTGATGATATGATTAATTGTGTTTTTACATTATAAAAACTTGTTTATAATGATCCTAAATGTGTGTAATAATGTGAAAGAAAGACTGTGAAAAGCTTGGGTGAAAAACTAAGCAAATGGGTGGTATTTATAGGAAACCCAAAACTTGGCCGTCAAGGTGCTACGGATCCAGGTATAGTGGATCCGTATGCCTATTTAGGTGGATCCGTGATCCGCAGGTGTTCAAAAATATGGAAAGAGTTGATTTTCAAATCTTTTCAAAATCTTTTCAAATCTTTTTAAATCTTTTGCTTAGATCTTTGATGTACTTATAAAATCTAATTTGATATTGTTCTAGAAGGAAATATCTTGTAAGATTTGTTTCTAAAAATGGTTAAACAAGAATAATTAGTTTTGTCTTTATTCCCTAATTATTTTGTCCTATTATCTAATATGGCTAGACATGTTTTGATCTTCCAAGATTGTTTCCTAATATAGAAGATCTTCTCTAGTTATGTTAGTGATTAACTTTGTCATATTGTCTAATATGATTAATCACATAGTTTGTTAAATGGGCTGATCATAATCCAACTTAACAAACATATTCATACATTTTGTTGAAGCATGAGTAGACTCGAGACGTCGAGAGGTGTTGATGAATATATGTGTTGATGAGTTGTGATCACGCGTAACTTGCTCATTTTACGTTATGTATTACAAGTTACTTGTTTGTCATTATTAAAACCAAAGGACTTGTTTAGTTTAAATATCGTAATATTTGTACTAACACATTTGCATAAACCACTACTAATTAAATGATTTCAAATAAACACATGATTAATAATCAACTAGTTATATTAATCAATAAAACAAAATAGGATTAACAATAAATGGAAATAATCTTTCTATATCTTTTCAAATCTAAAAAATATTTTCATTTTCATGTTAAGAAATATTTTATTCTAGAAGAATCTATTAAATATAATTTTTAAGTACAATTAGAATATTTTGTAAAGATTTGTGGTTAACTACTAAAAATAAAATAACAGCTAGCTACTACCCACGGATCCACCAAAAAGAAAGACGGATCCAGGGTACGGTGGATCCGTGGATCCTCACAGCTGGCATATGAGGGCAAGATTTGAATTTCAAAGTTGCCTATAAATGGGAACCAAATGTTTTTATTTGATTCACCCTTTTCCAACCTTTCTCTTGCATATTTAATTTATATATTGTATTCTTGATTCTTTATATTGTCATATTCAATCCTATTAAGTGATCCATCATTCCACTCTTTAGTGAATAACACAAAGAAGACTTCAAGCTTCAAGTGTTATTAGTTTAGTTGAGTCATAAGATTTGTGATATTTATCCACTATCATCTATTTGTCTTGTGTAATCATATATGTATGATTGGTTAGTATTTTAGGACTTAAAATACATAGTGTGTTAGATTAGTTCTATCTCGAAGTAGAACTCGATATTTAGCTTAGTACCAGAAAAAGTGTAAGCGACGTGTACGGTTTTCTCCGCCTAAAGGGAGCTTGTTGACATAGTGAAGAAAACTCTTGAGTTGGGTACTTGGGGAGTGGAGCTGAGTGGAGGTAGGGCGAAGAAGTGAGCTTTCATAGACCAAGCTCTCTATAAATCATCTTGTCCTTAGTTTGATCTTTCCTGTCTTTATTTATTTACATTCCGCATTTACTTATTATTTATTGCATCACTATCATATATATACTTGTATATCTATTTAATTCACATAAGTAAACAATTTAAGTTTTAATTTTTTAAAACAGTAAAAACTATTCAACCCCCTTCTAGTTTCCACAAAACCTTATCAAGCTAAACTGAGTTCCAACTCTAAAGATCTACAAGCTGATGTAGGAGCAAGTGCAGGGTCCTTTACTCTTCTTGTTCCAACTAAAAGGCACATCCAATAAGGAACTGCATTTTAGGCCTTTCAACAGTGAGAAATTGGGGTCTACTTCTTAATAAGGAATTTGAAATAAGAAAACCCGAAGATGTACGATCAAGTGCAGATGTTGCTAGGAAAGGGAAAAGGAAGATGTTATAGGATCAATTTGTGTTTGTGAAACTTTTGTGGAAAACATTATGCTCATCTTTGGGTAGTTGAAAAAACTTGTAAGTTTTACTTTGTTTCGTGGGTCTTGTACATTTAACTTTGTTCTCTATGGGTTGCACCAAAAACTATGCTCTATATGGGTTGTATCCCATCATTTTGGATTTTGAACTTTGTTCTCTATGAGTAGAAATTAACACTTGGAATTATGTGACTATTACAAGTGTTTGGTTCTGCATTTTTCACATGGTAAACAACTGTTTGGTTCTACATTTTGCATATTGTAAAAAAAGTAATTGTTCATGCACACTAATTTTGTAGAATTTGTGTGCATTTTGCATATGGTGCTTCTACTTCTATGTGGTATGATGGTTTTAGGGTCATGATGTGAGGATGTAGCTGCATTTTGAGCCTAGAACTACCTTCAAAAGGGAAATGTAGTTAGTAAGTTTGAGGCCTAATGAGTCTGGTTCTCTATGTTATTCTGGAATAACATAAGAATTGCAAGCTTGCTTTAGGAAATGTAGAGCTTACTTGTGAATTGTGAATTTGAGGCTCATTAATATGAATTTGGGGCTCAAAAATTGGAAAATTGCTTTGAATTTGTATGTTGAGTTAACTACATTTTTGGTCCTTATGGTTTACCGGGTATAACACTTTTGGTCCAAAACGTTTTTTTTTGTAACAGATCTTGTCCGATTTTACTCGACCCGTAACACTTTTGGTCCAACCGTGTGTTTGACTATCAACTTTGAGGGCAAAAATGTCTTTTCACATGTATAACATAAAAAATACACATTTTAACTTCACCACACTTTACAATCTCGGTTCATCTTCCTAAATACTCACTCTCTAAATCATTTCTCACTAAAATAAATTTCTAACCACCACTATCTACGGATGCCACCGCCAGTCCGCCACCACTACCAACGTCTGCCACTAACCTGCTTCTCTCACTCGAATCTCTCCATCAACCACCACGAATCTTCAACCACAACAGTTCAAGAACACCACTACACCACTCCTTAACCACCACAGTTCTCTCTATGAGATCCGGCCACCACTACCACGGCTGACCACCGCCACCTCCATAGTTGATGACCACCATCCACCATCATATTCATCTATAATACAAAAACAACTCCACTTAATCATCCCGAAACACACAATACATATATCCACCACCAACCCGCCACCTAACCCTCACCACCACCACCTACCATCGGCTAAACATCAATCAAACACTCACACTCACACTCACCCATAAAGAAAACCCCTAATTTTACATAAATAAGAACTCTAACCCTAGAACTTCAACATAAACTTTACAACCAATTTTTCTAATTTAATAAAAGAAATGAAAATCCCCAAATTATATAAAAGGTAAAAACCCTAAACTTAAACATTTCATTTCGTGGTTGTGGTGGCCGTGTAGTTGCGGTTTTGTGGTGGTGGTGCCTGTGTCATGATGGTGGTTTTATGTTGAAAGATGATGAGTTGGTTGTGTTAGATTTTGAAGATGATATTGAAAATGGTGTTGAATTGTTGATATGGGTGTCAAAAAGATGGTTTTGGTATTTAGTGATTTTCGGGTTGATTTTGATGGTGTTTTTTTGTTTGGTTCCGTGGATTCTCAGTTAAGCTTGAAAGATCTTGAAATGAAGGCTGGTGGAGTTCGTATGTGGATTCCAATTTACATATAAGAGATTGGATATTCATTCCTCATACACTGGCACTCTTATCTATAATAATAATAATAATAATAATAAAGGAAAAGGCATTTTAGTCATTGCACATTGTTACCCGAGGGTATTTTAGTCATTTCAGTTGTTTTTAACAAGTCAAACTAACGGTCAACAAAATATGGACCAAAAGTGTTACGGGTCGAGTAAAATCGGACAAGATCTGTTACAAAAAAACGTTTTTGACCAAAAGTGTTATACTCGGTAAACTATAAGGACCAAAAGTGTAGTTAACTCTTGTATGTTTGCAGGCTAATGTGTGATTGCATGCTCAAAAAATGTATGTTTGTGTTGCCTTTGCTTTTAGATTGTGTTTAATTCAGTTTTTTTTGTAATAATTTGCATGTTAGTTGTTGTTTGAAAAGGACCATGTTTTGTCAGAATAAGGCGAGATTTTTTTTAGTGTTGCATAAATGGTCCCTGAGGTTTTTATGGAGGGAGTTGGACGAAATTGTCCTTGACGTAACGGAGCAATTGGATGTCAATTTGGTCAAAGGACCGGTTAACCCAATTTGGACAACCACATGGACTACTGGTGTAATTAAATGCGTTTTAGGACCAAATGTGCAATTGTGTATCAACCACAGAGACTATTTTATGTAATTAACTCTACAATATATACACAATTGTTTAACTTAAATCCCAAAAACTCATCAAAACCTTAACTTTTATTCTATTCCAAATAACACGAAACTATTGCTTCAATCAGTAATAGCATTCAAAAATTCAATATCATCATCAACATTATTATTCAACATTATAAATAATTTAAAATCATTTTTCTTTCTATCATGATCATGTGAAATGAATTATAAATCGTTTATGAGAGTCGTTACCCGGTTAAAGACAACAACAATAACTAGATTAATAATATGAAGTGCATTTGATACTTTTAAACAATTATAAACTTATGTTTTGTGTTATTCTTTATGTTAGTTTGAAAAATTAGTATTGTTGTAATGATTTGTATTGCCGGAGGGTTGGAGACATTTTTTTCTCGTATTGTTATAGTATGTCCTTTATCAATGATCCACAATGAAGTTTGGATTTTTCAAACACACTTTGGTACTTGTTGGAAATTACCGAAAATTCTTAGAACTGAGAGTACCGTACCAGAATCGAACCGAAGAACTTCGTACAATTCTCGGTTCCACTTTTTTCTTATTTTTCGGTTTCTCCGGTTCTGGTTCGATCTGGTTCCAATACCGGTGACACCCCTATTTTGACAAATTATTATGAACAAGTGATAACGAATGACACAAATGACGCTATGTCATTGTACTTTCTCACAATCAAAAGAGTAAAAATGCCAGCATTAGTCACTAAACCAACGAGAACAGTAATTATAAGTACTTTGCATCGCGAGTAATGACACTGATCTAGACATGACTTGATGGGTTTACTTATTGTATCTGTTGTAACATTCTCGTTCGTTTCATTAATCATAAACATAAAGAATGACCTAATCTGAGATCTTGTTATACCGTGTGAAAATGAAATCTAGTAAATGAAAGTCATTAAATGAAGACTTCTTTTGTGGAATTGCTTTCGTTTTGTCCATAGTCCCATACTCTAGCTCTTAGCAAAAGAAGAACACATAATGAGATATGTATGCCACATGCATAATGTTATGCATGTGGTTTGTAAATGCATGTGCAATGTCTTTTTCTCCAGTTTTCGAGTTCTGTTTACAATCACATTTATTATATGAGCTTATTTCACGAATGTAAACTAATAGAATACAGTATACAGAAGAACCTAGGCTATGAGAATGTTATGTGAGCCAAACATATGATCGAGTTACTACTGTCATTAAATACAGAAGAACCTATGAGAATGTATTGTGAGCCAACGAATGTTTTGAATGAATTGTCAAAGCTAGTCTAAGATTCAATTTGAGTTAACATATATAAGCTAGATCTGCATATATAAGCCTTTTGCGCATAAAAGTATTCAGAAATTTCTGAGAGAAATGCAAATATATTTTGTTATTTAGTAGTTTTAATTTATGCAAGACAAAGTCGTATTTACATTGTAGTAACATTTACGTAAATTATATTGATGTATTTTTCTTTTGAATGAAGAGTATTAAGTTAAAAAGACATGAATTTAAGGGTGTCCATAGCTTTGGTTTACGGGTTCCTCTGTGTAAGATTTTTTAGACTCCAGAACGAAAACGAAAAATAACAACCACCAAATGATCTAGCGGTAAGTTACTTGACTTCATCATAAGAGGTTTATGGTTCAAGTCTTATTATATGGTACACATTTGGAGGTGACAAGCAAATGGTCGGAAATGGTTATGAGGATATTCAGTTATGTCGCGTACATCTGAGTGAAAGAGTCGCCCTCTTCGAGTAACAAGAATAAGGAAACCTCATGCGTTTACGTAAAATCAAACCAAATCAAATTGAAATCATGTTTGGTTCGGTTTCAAGTCATCTTTTTTTACGATGTAAATGATTTTCATTCTTCTTTTTGTTGCTAAAATTGTGTTAAAACTTTAACTTGAAATATTTGATGCTGATAATGTATGTCTTGTATATGCTTTAAAGAAGGTTTTGCGTTAGTGGACTGGTAAGACGAGGGAGAGACCGGTCAATTGTATTTGTAGAGGGAACAGGTCTCATATCAAGAATTAATGTTCAGGTATTTGATTCGTACAACAAACTGCGTAGAAGAGTGCTAAACGAAGCCCCGGCGAGATTGGGTATCGTTGTTGTAGTAGTGCTAAACGAAACCGTGATACCAACAAAATGTACATGAACCATACCATACAAATAGGAGCCAAGTACGATCCAAGTCCAAAATGTTATTCTTTTAAGCAGAGTCCAACAACCTTTATATCGCGAAAAATCAAGGTAGACTCACTAGCTCGAAGTATGTCCTTTGCACCATCCGGTTTGTGAGTGAATGCGTTCAAAACTAGTACTATACAATATGAATATGATACTTCCTCAAGATTTCAGCACAAGCTAGTAGTTTTCATACCATTTTTTGTTTGGGTAAAGGGTTACCCCGGTAGTTTTCATACCATTACACACACCTAAATCGGGTTTTCAGTTTGTTTTTGTTTATTATACACGGAAAAAAAACTACATTCGGGTCCAACCCAGGTAAACCGAACTGCAGAGCCAAATCCAACTAAATATTAAACGGTTAAACCCCAGCACTACAAATTACCAAAACTGTGATATTCTTAGGTTAGCTTCCATTTCCTTAACATATGATATAAGCCAGCTTTTCCGTAACATCTTATGATAAACTTTAAGTGAAATGATAGAAATGTTCATTGAATAAACATACATAATTTTTTTTACAGTTATGGGGTAACAGAAGTAAAATGTATGAAATTTAACTAGTTCAGTGCTCTCGAATGAATCACTTTACCCCCACTAGACATGACATAAGGTAGTAGCACAATAACAATATTATGTACACATCTTCGTATCTGCTGTAACCATACAATACACGAGTCTAAAAGCTGTAAACATGAAAATTTATAACTTTATATGAGTTTTAACCATTTATAACAAATTTCGGGAACATGGTAAATACAATTTACCAAATGACCATACTTTTTTCCTCTATATAATGCCATCACAGCACCTTCATCATTCACCACACCGAGTGAATCTCACTCTTCACTTTAATTTTATTGCAATGAAGTGCCATTGCTTAACTTTGGTTACTTTATTCCTTGTTACAGCTTCTGTAAGTCTCATTTGTCACACTTTTAATCACATTTTACATGATCAATCCAGCTTCTTGGTAGTTTTTCGCAGCATAATGTATGAGTGTTGCTGCATGATGCTTGAACTCGTTCATTACAGATAGCTTTTGCTATATGATTTACATTTTCATCACAGAAATTATTTTAAGCTTCATTGCATGATAATATTGCATGAGGCATCTTTAGTTGCATATTGTACAAAGAAACAAGTTTTACAGTTACAATTTATGTTCCAATATGTCATTTGAAGGTCTGGATTTGATAGCCCATTTACATATTTAGACTAATAATATTTAATAATTCAACTGGGGATAATTTTATAAATCAATTAGTAGTTAATACTCCTATGTTTTTAAGTTGCCCTATATAATTAACTTTTTATTGCAATTTAAGTGAGTTCTAATTCAATTGTGTGTTGCAGGTCACGAATGTTGGTTTTGCGGCCCCAATTCTGATTCCACTCCCTACAGTTAGTCCACCACCCGCTATCCCGCCAACCATTGTTCCAGGAACATCATCATGTCCCACCAAAGCGCCACCCCCTCCACCCATAGCAACTCCACCTCTAAAACCACCCACAATTTCCCCACCATGCAACACTACAGCTCCATCAGCAAGCCCAACACCACCACCAGCAAATCCACCATCTCCTGTGACACCCAAAGTAACACCAACACCAGCTCCATCACCTGGTGGTATTATTGGACCCACACTCAGGCCACCAATCGCACCTACACCATACACACCAACTCCATCACCTGGTGTTTCACCTCCATCCATCGCACCTACACCAACTGGCGTCACTCCTACCATTTCTCCTTCACCATCACCGACACAATCTTGCAACAACACAACTCCACCTACTCTACCACCGACCCCAACACCTAGCACTCCTAACGTACCAACTTCACCTCCAGCATCTCCTATTTCCCCAAGGGCCACACCGCCACCTGCCAGCCCACCCAACATACCAGCATCACCTCCACCATCTGGCACCCCACCGCCCGCTATTCCACTTCCTTTCCCCATCCCTCCAACTCCAATATCTCCTACTCCCGCTATCACTCCATCCATTGCACCTACGCCGGCTCCATCACAGCCTCCCATCTCCCCTTCACTACCACCTACTACTCCACCCACACCATCTTGCAACAACACCCCTCCAGCATCTCCTAATTCACCAAAATCTCCACCATCTCCTATCTCACCAAATGCCACCCCACCACCCACAACTCCGAATGTACCCACATCACCACCACCATCTCCTGTTTCACCACCCGCCACCCCACCCACTTTACCACCAACGCCTCCACCATCTCCTGTTTCACCAAATGCCACCCCACCACCCAGAACTCCTAATGTACCCACATCACCTCCACCGTCCCCTACTTCACCCACCGCCTCCCCACCACCCACCATTCCTAACTTCCCAAGATCACCTCCACCATTTGGCACCCCACCACCCACATTACCAACATCACCTCCACCATCTCCTATTTCACCCAACGTCTCCCCACCACCCACCGTACCGACATCACCTCCACCATCTGGCACCCCACCACCCACATTACCAACATCACCTCCACCATCTCCTATTTCACCTCCCGTCTCTCCATCACCCGCCAACCCACCCACCGTACCAACATCACCACCATCTCCTATTTCACCAAGACTCTCCCCACCACCCGCCAACCCACCCACTGTACCTTCATCACCTCCACCATCTGGCCCCCTATCGCCCGTCAATCCACCCGTCATTCCCCCAACTCCAAAATCTCCTATTATTCCAAGCATCACACCTACACCAGCTCCGTCACCCAGTAATCCCATTTCTCCACCACCTCCTTCTATACCAGTTACACCACCATGCAACAACATCCCTCCGGCATCTCCTATATCACCAAACGTCACTCCGCCCCCTTCTCAACCACCAATCACACCACCCATTCCTAATTCACCGACCCTACCTCCACCGTCTCCATTATCAGGCACCCCACCCCCTTCTCCACCACCTGCCAATCCACCCACCATCATTCCACCAACACTACCACCTACAACTCCACCCAAAAACAGTGTTCCACCCGCTAACCCACCCTGCAACGTTGGTCCACTGGTCATCAAGCCATCAAACCCGACAGCAGACATCAAAGGTAATATCATTCTGGTCCATAAATAGCCAATAAATCTAAATTCCAAGACTTATGACTAATAGTCTATGATTATGTTGTTGCAGGATGTTTTTCGTCATGTGGGTTAAGGTGTGAGTTGCATTCGAACCAAGATAGGTGCCACAGGGCCTGTATGGTATGCTGTAACCGATGCAACTGTGTTCCTCCAGGACACTCTGGTAACCATGATGTTTGCGGCACATGCTACACTGATATGAAGACTCTCGCGGGTAGACCCATGTGTCCTTGAAGACCTGCTTTTCATGAGTTTCCCACATGAGGAAATTAATGAAATATTTGATAGTTTAAAAAATAATTTGGTACGGTCATGTCTTTTGATGTCGAGCTGATGTTGCTTGCTAAATTGCTGTAACTCTTGTTGTCAAGCAAGAGTAATTTTATGAATGAATATGCCATTCTAAGAGCGTCTTTTGTTATTGACGTAGATAATGTGCAAGTTATAAAGTAATGAAGCAACCAAGTCAAACTGCACTCAACCAGTTGACTAACTAGATGCAATACACTGAACAATAACCTACATCTTAGTCATGACAATTACTACAATCTAACTAATGCATTAAACACCGATACCTTCTTAAGATATCACTGATGTATCAGAAGGCTGCTGTTGTTTTCACCATTTGTGTTGCATTTGCTACATCATTTGCGGATACTCATAAATGTGCACCGGCTACCGCATAAAAAAAATCAACGTTTACCCAATCCCGTCTTCCAAGGAGGTCAGATGTAGACAATCTTACCCCTTCCAGAGGACCTCCAACCTTGCAGGGAGTGAGGATCGAATCCTTGACCCGTGTGCACCGGCTACCGCATCATCACACAAATGAATTCACACTCTTCGGTTTAGTCTCTATCATGGGGCCTGTAGGTATTATGAACACGGATACTTAGGCTTTCGACCATCCAACGCATGGCTAGAGTCCAAGATACTAAATTTTGTGTGCATCCATACGTGTGTGTGCGGTCTGAGTATGTCTAGTCTGTTCTGATAAAAGTTGAATAACACCAATTGCAGCAAAGTGTTGTAACATACTAACCTTGTTCTTTAGCCTGATCATGACATTGCGGCCAATGATTAAAACTAAATGTTTAAATCAATCTTATTTTGATTATATTACATCAGTTTTTTCAAACAAACTCAACTTCTCCATCGCCTTCCCAAACCCCTCAAAAAACGCCTATCGGACTTGAACACCCCTAATTACCCTTTGGGCAATTAAATTCAGAAAATAAACATATTATCAAACACGTACCCTAGGAGGATCGGAGTCATGACATGATAAAAAAACAACACTTAAACTTGTATCCTTGTTATAGTCCCTTGAGCATACCTACCTCCTATTATAACCCGGATAAACATCACCAGTTCCATTATACTTTTGTGTTGAATGGGTCTTTATTTTCAATATCCGACCTCATGATCATGTTAGTGGACCACCGCCATCATCACCTAAACTAGGGTATCCGTTGCTCATTTTCCAAATAGCTGATGGTTTTACATGTGTCACGACGTAAACCCATTCCGGTGCCTAATATTCCCTAAACCATAAACTAACTATAGGTGCACATGCATGATAAAGAACCAAAGGTTTGATATTCTTTGAACTCATATTCCTACATATCCATAATCCAATCTGCTTGTTTTAAAAAACATGCTAAAAAACAGCAATGTGGATCCTCTAGAGCCATAACATACCCAAAACCAAACTGTAAAGAAATGATTTATTATGATACGAAAGATCATGTCAGCTCTCATTCATTTCATTTTATGAACCCTTCGGGAAGATGTGGTGAAAATCCTTTGGGATAGATGTTATGAACCTTTTGGGATACATATCCATGAACCCTTCCGGGGAGATGTCATGAGATCCTTTGGGATATATGTTCATGCACCTTTCCGCGTAGATGTTTTAAACCCTTCACCATAGATTTTCATGAACCCTTCCGGGTAGGTGTAATGATACAAGAATGGTAGATTTTCCTCATTGAGATTTTCTTGTAAGTTGAAGCTCTTGAAGTTGAAGTATCTTTGTGGTTCTTCAGCAACGGATGTATCACCGTCATTATCAGTGTTTGAAAAAAAAAACTTATAAGGTCCATTAATCGTCGCCTACACGTTACCGGGCCGGCAACCTTTTTGATTTTTGTAAAACGGTTGAACAAAACGATCAACCGTGGTCAACGGCGGTCAACGACGATCAATGGTGATCATTCTTGCCGGAAATACCTAAAACTCACCGTAAACTTGTTTAAATCACTCATGATAGCTGTTTATATCTATTACAAGTTGTTGTTTATTTTAAATCTAGCCGCAAGTACTAAAAACTCGTCGGAAATACCAAAAACTCGCCGAAAATGCCAATCCGATTAATCTCGCCTAGACCGATTAGAAGCTATAAGGAGGTCGACCGCCCAACTACCAATTTACGATTTTTGCAACCTTGGCTCTTTAAATCATCATCAATGTTTGAGAAACTAATATCACCCATCGAGACAATTTCTTCATCACCGACGCTCACTTCTGCAAAGATAGAAAAAAAAAACATAAGATTCAAGCTAGACATACTGATTGTAATGACATCATCATTTTAACAAGATTAACTACATTATCTCAGGACCAACCCATTAATTTGCACCAATTCATTGTAATGCAAGTATAGGACATGTTCGTTAGGACTACCAACAAATTAGAAACTACATTATAAAGTACATTAGAAACTTATTATATCAGGCTCATTATGACCAAACATTCTCACATAGAAGTAATATAAAATCTATGACCAAGCAAGCTTCATCACAATTTTCAGGATCATATCATATATAAACTACATTATCAACTAACCTTTCGTAACATCCGGTTCATTGTATGCTTTTTTCCTAAGTCTTCGAGAATCTCATCTAACAATCCATCGTTGTACTTCCAATTCATTCCATATTTAGCGTAAATTTGCTCCATGATTTCATCAATTAATACCACTTTGGTCCAATTCTTACCCTTCCAAGAATCTGCCATTGTCGTATCTAAAAAACAACAAATTAGAGCAAAAAAGAATCAGGGCAATCGCGATATAGAACAAACACGATTTATAACACACACACACGAATTAAAACACACACTAATTTATCAACTACCCATTAACCTTTACAATCTTGAAATAGTGATTACAGTTGTTGAGGAAATAGTGTTTTCTCATTTATGCCGAAGAAATGGTGTAAATGGAGAGACTATTTGGTAGTAGGGATGAAAAAAAAACCCGAGCCCTACGGGGAAATTCAAAACCCGAAATAATTGGGGCGGGGCGGGGCATATTTATTGAGTTACGAGGCGGGTTTGGGGGTAATCGAGTTTGGGGCGGAAGTGGGGATTAATATCCCTGCCCCACCCTGCCTGATTAATATATACACATATACTATGTATATTTATATAGTATTTTGTTACTATTTACGTAGTAAAAAGGTATTTGTCTAATATTGTTAGTTTTTTATTTTTGTAATATTGCTCAATTGTTATTATAGAAACTTGTTTAATGTCATATTTTTAAGTTGTAACTTTTTTATAGTGTAATTTATCATTATTAATGTATGATACTATCGTTGAAAACTTAACAAGCCTTGTTTGTAATTGATTACTAATAAGTTTTTAATTCTTCAAGTTATTGCTAACGGTCTAAAAATAATAATACATGTAAAACGGTGCGGCTTTGGTCGAGAATTGCACCCAAAGAGACACACTGATAAGATCCCCGATTAGCACGGCGCGGGTTTGGGGGAGTATCACTCCCCAACGGGGCGCCCGATTAAATCCCCGACGGGGATCGGAGCGGGTATGGGAAGAACTTTAGCAATTGGGTTTGGGGATAAGGATGGTCGCCCCACCCTAAACCTGTCCCTTTGCTATCCCTATTTGGTAGTTGAGGAAGTATTAATGTTGAGGAAAAGTTAATGCTGGTAGCTGAGGAGATTGATTATTGATTGAGTTGAGGAAAGTTAATGCTGATAACTAAACGTTTAAGAAAAAAGGGGTTGGACAATGTGTAAACGGGTAACCCTATCTTTTCAGGATCAGGGACCAACGGTGTAAGTAGTGTTTTTGAGAATAAAAAAAGAAAAGACCACAAAGCCCTTGTGGCTAACAAAATATTTAACGATCGTTAGCTAAAAAGGAAAAGACACACAACATTTTAAGACTTTGGGAACTAAAACCCTAAATGTAAAGTAAACCAAACCTGAACTCGCGAATCAGCTAGTCTTCAAGGACCACCGGTGTAGTTTGGTCAACAATTAATTACACATTGAGGGTGTGTTTGGTAGGTGGGTTTGAGGGGGTTTGGATTGAAAGATTATCATATTTATTTGTTTGGTATGTTGTCTTTAGATTTGCGCGCCTGAATCTCATTTCTCATTTCTAATTAATTTCGTGGGTTTTGAAGATGTAAACCAAGAAAGAATCTTTCTTGAGCTTTAAATAATTCTCAACCACTATATTAAAATGATTATTTGCTTCATTTGTATATTTTATTCAAAAACAACCATATTGTTGGGTTCGATTCCTGAGCCCTTCAGTTTCTCAGTAGATTTAAACATAAAATCCTCGAAGTTTTACTCAAACTGAAGTCTTTCAGTTTGAGTCGCTGAAGGTTCTTCAGCGTCAGCTCTTCAGGTCCTTAGAAGATTGGAAAGTATCTTCACTTTAGTTTATGTAGCGGATCAGAAACTGAAGAAGGCCTATGTAAAGAGCTTCAGTTCAGCTTGGTTGACAATTCCAAGCTGAACGTTGTCTATCTCCTTAACATAAGTTTGAAACTTTGTTTCACTTCTAGAAGGTTTACAAGACGGGAAAAAAGATTGCTTTATGTCAAAAGGAATAAAACAATCTCCTTGGGAAAGTAACTTCTAAAAGTTGGTATAGAAGTATAACAACTTTTTTTTTTTTTTTTTTTTTTTTTGTTTTTTTTTATTTTTTTTTTTTTTTGCCTCAAGGAACAATACCACTACTATAAAGCAAATGTGCATTAAATGGTAGTCTCAACCACCCATTTAATGCTTGCCACGTAGTCTAGGTTAAACTTGTAAACCCTAATCCATTTTCTTATAAAAGGAAAGGGATTCCTAGAGTAAATGCCATCTCTTCCAATTAATGTGATACACATTGAAGAATTCATTTATCTCTCAAACAAACTAAATGATACTACTGAAGCTGAAGCTTCAGTTTAGTCATAAGTAGTTTGTTTTCTTACTCTCTTAACTTTGGTTAGAGGTTAAGTTCGAAGGAGATAACACCCCAATTGTCATTCAACCACCTTGCTATTCCGCAAGCAAGGTGTGTCATAGATTATGTATTTGATTTTAATAAGAACCTATACGTTGAAACTTGATAAACCTTATATCAGATTCCAATAGACCAACAAGTGGTATCAGAGCAGTATGATTTATAAAACCTTTTCAAAGTTTTTATAACTTCTCAAAAGTTTTTTAAAATCAAGATCTATCTTAAATGGCAGCAGAAGTACTACAGACTCTTGAATATAGGAGAGGCCAGTTAAATGCTGCTTCTGTACTAGAGGTGAAAAACTTCACCAATTAGAAAAAGAGGTTCACGTGCCATATCATTGGTATTGAACCTCAATTTGAAAATATCATTAAAAATGGTCCTTATATTCCCATGACAGCTGGTCAAAGGAAGCCAAAAGTACAATGGACACCAGATGAGAGAAAAACTGCTAAGTTAGATCAGCGACTTAAAAGTCTCATCATGTTTGTACTTCTAGATGACCAAATGAATTCTGTCATAAATTGCTTAATAGCTAAATCCACCTGGGATGACCTGATACTATATCACGAGGGTCCCTCTGATGTGAAAGAAAGTAGGGTCATGAACCTAAAACTGTGTTACAACACCTTCAAATTCAAGGAAGGTGAAACTCTAACACAAAGTTTTACTAGAAACAAAGCTTTGATGAATGAGCTAGTAAATGATGGCATCAAACTTTCAAAGCTTGAGATAAATACTAGTTTTATAAATGGGTTACCAAAGAAGTGGCTAAGTTTCTGGCAAAATCTCAGAAACACAAATCATGTGAAAGATTCTGAGCTTGCTTCTCTATTTGGTAAACTCAAATATGAAGAAAACCTGATAGACAGTATTTATGAAACTAAAAAGGAGAAAACTCTTGTTTCAGCAACTCCTTTGTCAACTGCTTTCTTCTCTACCTCTATTGTTCAGGACTTTCAAGATAGTCCTGATGATGAAGAAGATACAAGAAGCATTCAAGAGTACCTGAATGACCTTGAGGAAGAGTATCAAGCAAGAGCTCTTTTAGCCAAATCTAAAAGATTCTTCAAAAAGAGTACTCAAAGGTTTAGCAGTGCAAAAGCAACTGACCAAACTGAATGCCACAAATGTAGCAAGAAAGGTCATTTTGTAATAGACTGTTGGTCAAAAACTTCAGTTCCTTCATATCAATCACCCTTTCAATCAAAACCTCTCGTTTCTTATCAGCATAAACCAGAACTAAGGCCTACCAAGGACTTTGAAGCCAAATTAACAAAGTCAAGGCTAAACTGGCTCTCTTGAGTTCGAGTGCTTCAGCTTCTAAAGCCGTAACAATTAAGAACAAAGGTCTTATCGCTGAAGCATATGAATGGGATGAAGAAGAAGTGTCATCTGATGACAATGAGATGGTGAAGTTTAAAGTACTCATGGCACTAGCTGAAGATAATGACGCTATCAGCAAAGAAGGTGCCAGAATTAGTAAATGGGTGAAGATCTCTATGAGAAAGGTACACACTCTTCTTGAAATGAAAGATAATGATGATAGAAAAACCTATCTAGATTATTTGTGTATCGATCTAAATTATGTTGAAGAACAAAGAAATAATCTTTTGTCAAAACATAGAGATCTTGTTCATAAACTTAATGCATGCAAAGAATAGCTTTTAGTATTAAAACAAGCAAAACTTGATTTTCTTACCATACAGCATGTAAACACTGAGATTCTCAAAGAGAACAAAAACTTAAGAACAAAACTGAAAGAGCTAACATCAATCACTAAAACATGGCTTAACAGTTCTGATAAAGTAAATCAGTGTATCAGTGAACAAATTCCATCTCAAAAGAAGAGAGTTTTGGGAGTTGATCAACTCACTGAAGATCCATCCAGTTCTGGGCAAAAAGACCTAGTCTTTGTAAAATCTTCAGCTGATGACACAAAAGTGTCCATACCTGGTGTTGAAAGACCCTGGTTGTCTGAAGCTGAAGGTTTTATTCTGCCAAATCATGATACTGGTAGGATACTCCCAGCTGAGTCACAAAGAAACACAACTGATCCCTCAGTTGCTGTCACTGACTCTTCATCGACTGATTATGATTCAGTGGATGAATCTTCAGTCTGTAGCACCCCTCTTCCTCCACTAAAGAAGTTGGATGGTGCTGAACCTATTTCTGGACCAAAGACTATCAAATCAATTTTGAGGTCAAAATCCACATTCAAAGCTGAAACTTTAAAAGGTGTCATAATAAATGAACCATCCTCAGCTCCTGCTAAGGGTAACAAAAGCTCTTCAGCTTCAAAAGTTAACTCAGCTCCTGCTGGTAAACTAAAGAGTGTGAAAATTAAAGATGATCCTCCTTTGGCTATTGTAATAAAAGAACTAAACGACCTAAAATTACAAATTAGCAAGAATCAATCATCTTACTCCAGAAGTAATCAACCACAACAAGTTCCACAAAATACACTTCAAAACAAATACAAAACACAATTCAAAAGGAGTTGTGATATGTGTGGCTTAAACAATCATCTCTTTGAGAATTGTTATAAAGTTCTATTTTGTAAAAAAAGTGTGAGAGAACTGATCACAGAACCTGTGATCATGTTGAATGCATTTCCACCATGAACATGTCTCAGCATCTCAAAAGTCTAGGTAGATCTTCATCAAGAAAATACCAAGACCATCAAAACGCTTCTTTCCACCTTGCATACACTGTGGATGTATAGATTATTTATCTAATGAATATTTATACTATCCCATATGTGGATTATGTGGAAGTTATGACCATGACACAAATGGTCATAACAGGATTATCTCTCTAGAAAAAGAGATCAATCTAAGAAATCCTAAACATGCATTCAAAAGATGTGAAGTTTGTAGTAGCTTAACTCATACCACAACTGATCACTATGATATTGAATGGTTCAAAAGAGGTGAAGCACTTCAAGCAAAAAAGGCCGAAGCTCTAAAATCAACTAGGGCTGAATCATCAAATGATAATAGATCCAAGACTCCCACTAAAAGGTGTGTTTCTAAGAAAAACTAATCATTCTGAACGTATTTGTGCATTATGACATCAGGAAGCCCATCTGGTACCTGGACAGTGGATGCATAAGGCATACAATTGGTGTCAAGAGTTACTGCACAAATATGTGAAACAACCAGGACCTAAAGTGGTGTTTGGAGATGACTCTACATGCACAACTGAAGGTCAGAAAAAGGGGGGGGGTGGGGGGGGGGAGGTAATGCAACTGAAGGTTATGGCTCTATCAAATGTAATGGTATAGTTTTCACAAAGGTAGCATTTGTAAATGGTCTTAAGTATAATTTAATTAGCATCAGTCAACTCTGTGATGCTAAATATATTGTTCAGTTTGATGAGAAAAGAGGAACAATCTTCAACTTCAACAAAGAAGTTGTAATGATTGCTCCAAGAGTAAGAGATGTATATGTTTTTGACATGACATCTTCTGCTCAAGAATCTTATTTCTTTGCCAAAGCCTCTGACAATCTCAACTGGCTTTGGCACAAAAGACTTGCTCATTTAAACTTCAAAACAATCAACAAATTGGCAAAACAAAATCTTGTTATTGGTCTTCCCTCACTTGTCTACTCAAAGGACAAACCATGTTCATCATGTGAAAAAGGAAAACATCATAGGGCCAGCTTCAAAATAAAACATACATCTTTTATCAAGAAGTATCTTCATCTTCTTCACATGGATTTATTTGGACATGTAACTCCTAGGTCCATTAACCATGAAAAGTACATCTTTGTCATTGTTAATGAGTACTCAAGGTACACCTGGGTATATTTCTTGAAGAAGAAAAGTCAAGCACCTTTATTACAATACTTTTATTGTATAACGACTTTTTCGCTCGTAAAGTAAACATTTGTAAAAATCTATGTGTATAAATTGATTAATGTGGTCGTAATCTATAACGTCGAGTAATATTTTTTGTTAATATGTTATATATGAATATTTGAATGCAATTATTGTAACGAAATACTTAAGTTTTATATGACTTTTAAATTCAACGTCATTTAATTTTACTAGAAATACATTTTATGTTCTAGACTATGTTATTTTTTATACGGTTAAACTCTATTAAACGTCAAAAACGGTTAACCGTGACCCGAACCGCGGGTAACCGCTCACTTCGGGTATCCGCATGTCCGTTTACCCGCCTAGTACGGTTCGGCGACGGATAGTAAAATTAATTACCCGCCCCACGACGGATAGTTTAAATCTTCCAACTAACCGAACCGAACCGCCCCGTGAACACCCCTATCTTCTTGGATACTCACTTGTATTCAAGGCCTTCAGAGTCTTCAAAACAAGAATACAACAAATTGAAAATCCCTATCACATCACATTTGTTGAAAGCCCTGATGCTATCAAATTCTCAAAACCTTCAGTTGACGACATCAACATTGCTGAAACAGAAAGATATACACCTGACGAATATCTTCATCCTTATGAGCCTTCTCAAAGGTATCAAACAAATAGAAATAATGTGATCTTCATAGAACCCTATGAATGTCCTGAACCAGTTGTTCTTGAAACTAAAGTTTCATCTGACCAAAATGGTCAAACTGATCAAAATGATCACAATGATCAAAATGATCAAACTGCTCAAACTGATAAATCTTAAATGATGATCAGTCTGAACATTCCAATCACACCAATGATGAACAGATCGTTGATAATCTCCCAAACACTAAAGACATTCAAATCCCTGAAAACTTATCCTCTCCAAGTGTAAAGGATACTTCAGTACAAAATACAATTCCAATCCCTAATCTCTCCTTATCCATTCCATCCATGGTCACTCTAGCCCCTCAAGACAGATGGTCTCAGGACAAACGTATTGAGCTGGTCAATATCATTGGTAATCCAGGAGCTGGAATATTTACAAGAGCCATGTCCAAAGAGCTTAGCGCTGCTTCAGCTCATGAATGTCTCTTTGTAGATTTTCTTTCTGAAGAAGAACCTAAAAAGGTCTCTGAAGCACTACAACATCCTGGATGGGTTGATGCCTGTCACACCCCGTCATAGGCGAAAACACGGGAATGCAACGTAATGATCAATCATAACACAAGATACAAAATAGAGAAAAAACTAAGATGCATAAATGATAAGTGTCATGATGACCATCAACCTCAATACAACCTTGAGTGATGTCCCAAATTAAGAACACAACACATAGTTGCCAATTATTACAATCTTAAGCCCACGCAGGGGTCCATACAATCTTAAGCCTCAATCCTCAAGAAATCAAATCCATAACATACTTCAAAAGCAAGACTTCTCAAACAAGATTCCTACGTGATTCTCTAAAATTCTGCTACACACATCTCAACCTTAACGATCATTTTTTTCACCTGAAAATGATACTCGAAAACGTCAACAACAATATTGGTGAGCTCGTAGGTTTGATTCAAAACCCAGTTGTTGTGCCAATATCTTAAACAGTTGGACAATTGTGCTATATGACAGTGAATATATGCAGAACAATCACAAACCCATGACTTAGCATCCCCACTAATCATGTACCAAGACCTAGCATCCCCGCTAGTCTTATCACCAGCGCGTACCAACGCTCTTAGGGTCGCTACCCCGAATGACATACCGCACATAAATCCTACCAGCTGGAGCTATATTTAGGGTGAAGAACCACACAGAATATCATACCAACACATATCATTCACATAGCAGTCATAAGCACATCAATTGTCCCAAAAACAAAACCACATTTCGCACAGTTCAGAAAACAGTTCAAAACACATTTGAGTATCATTTTCCCCCAACGAAAAAGATTTAAAAAGTGGGGCTACGAGAACTCACCTCAAGCAAAAGTCTCAATAAGCCAACTTAATATCACACAAGCAAATGCAACGACGTCCGAACACGACCTAGTCCAATTAATGTCCCATTTTAATCATTCATTTCCAAAACAGTTTTCAGGTATGATGCATAGAGGTCAGACGCATGTTGTATGGTTATCTTAAACATTTTAGTGGTGTGATGGTTGACGACTTAACTCCGAACGATATCATATCCCAACTCATATCTCGGTATAATATACTTATACTATTTAAGTAAAATAGTTAAGTAATATAAGATAATAAATACTTATAAATATACTTCGATAATTCCATTCGGTACACACATTTTAGAGAAGTTTAGAAAAAAATACATTTTTTCGTCTTTTAGTCGACATATTAAAATAATAAAATAATAATATTTTATTATTAAATCAAAAAATTCACGTTTTAAGTAAAAATTAAGTGTATAGACTTTTTACGAAATTTCGACATGACCCGTACGCTTATATAACGTTTTCCAAGGTTTTTAAACCTTAAATTCGACCACTTTTCGTAAATTTCACCATTTTCTGACAAAACTCTAAAAATCACATTTCGCAACGCTTATCAAGGCCTATTTCCCAAGACGACTTTCAATATTATTTCACAAGTATATTCCACTTTCTAAAAGTCCGTTAAAACTCACAAAATAACTAGTTAATGCTTATTGGGCTTTAAGAACGTTTGCCAAAACTCACTTAATATGGGACTAGTTAATGTCTTATTGGGCTTTATGGGCCAACAAGGGGTCCTTAAGTTTTTTGTATCCAATATACGTTTTAAGCCCAAAACCAAAGTCCATTAGTATACATAAGCTCAATCAATAAGTAAGTAAGTAACCCAGACCACAATAAGCCATCAAATAAGCCACGACTCATTGATGATTATTGGACCGTGAGCTTACAAGCTCCAAAATAAGTCCAATAAGCCTAAAAATAAGCTAATAAGCTACGTATCGTATTTGGTTATCACCATAAGTTATAAAAATAGTCCACGAATATACAACATACAAGGTAAATAGTTAAAAACACCTCTCTTGTGTTTCTATTTCTAGCCGTGAGCTAATAAGCTCAAAATAAGCTATTTGAGCTTAAAAATAAGCCAAAAAAGCCATATACAAAATAAGCTACATAGCAAATATATGTTTTTTAACCATCACGACCACAATATCAAAACTAACAAAACCTCTTTTTCTTTCCTTTTATTTTTGAACCAACGCACCATAAATAACCATTTTTAAACTTTTCGCTTTTGATTTTAAACGATCGGACCGTACAACTAACATCTATGCATCATTAACAACCCAAAATGACAAGTAAAATTTAAATTTGAAAGACTTACAAGAATGGTCTTCAAAATAATTTTTGACGCGAACCGGACAACCTAAACGTTGTTTTAACAATAACCCAGACACTATAATCAACCCAATATTCCAAGACTCTTCATGTTTTTGATCAAATTTCAAAAATTATAAGAGTGTGTGTGTGTGCTTATTTCGGACGCAAGAAGAGAAGGAGAGGAGAGAACAAAAATGATTTTTGTGTTTGTTGTTATGAGATGTGTGTGTGTGTTTGAATCATATAAGACAACTACTAGTACCTCATTGGGACCAAGTAGCTAAAAATAAGCCTCTTTGTCCTCTACTTGAGCTCAAAACCGGTTAGGGTATCCTAGGGTCTCGGGTGTCTTCGTTTTTGTGTCGGGTTCACTTAAAACTCAAAAACCATGATCGTAAAATATTTCCCGAAGTTACTTAACATTTTTATTCATCTTAAAAATAATTTTCCAATAACTTAGAGTATTTACTTGACATATTTCCACGCTTTATTCCCCAAAACTCATTTTGGACATTATCGGACGTGTCGGGACTCGTTTTCGGCATTTCTCACCATCCACGGGCCAAACCACCCGGAACATAATTAACATAATAATACCCTCTAAAAAGGATTATTATACACCATATAACCATAATTTACCTTGATCACATAAATTCACCACCGTTAACACGGTACATATTCTAATAAAACTGACAAACGTCAAATAGTCAAAAGACTAATATTAGAATACTCAAAGCACAAAAAGGGCAAAGGTTACAATGCCATGCAAGAAGAACTAAACTAATTTGCCAGAAACAAAGTTTGGACATTAGTTCCTGCACCTTATGGTAAAACCATAATTGGCTCAAAATGGGTATTCAGGAATAAAAGAGATGAAACTGGAATTGTCATCAAAAACAAGGTAAGACTTGTAGCTCAAGGCTACAATCAGCAAGAAGGCATAGACTATGATGAAACCTTTGCTCCTATTTGATGACTCTAAAGAAATTAGGAGCTTTCTTGCTTTGTCTATTACATGAAAAATTCTAGTTTATCAATAGAGGTCAAAAGTGCATTCCTTATTGGTATAATACTAAGAAAAAGTTTATGTCAATTATCCTTCAGGTTTTGAGGCAGTGATTACCCCAACCATGTATGCAAAATTGGACCAAGAACATTTATGGACTTATACAAGCTCCAAGGAGTCTGGTATGAAACTATCTAAACTTTTCCACTGAAAATAAGTTTGTAAGGGGAAGATAAACATCACTCTGTTTTGTCTACAAACTCAAACTGATGTGAATTTTGGTGACCAAATCTATATTGTTGACATTATCTTTTGGGTTTAACAGCACTAAATATGCAAAACAGTTTGATATAATGATGGACTCAAAAGATATGAAATCAGCATGATGGGTGTCCTCACCTACTTCCTCAGATTTCATATTAAACAATCTGAAAGAGGCATTTCAATCAACCAAGAAAAATATGTCAAGGATTTACTGAAAAAGTATGACATAAATGGTTCATCAGTAAAAACTCCAATGGTACCCCCTAACATTTGTTTGGGACTCTGTTCTCGATGGCAAAGTTTTGTAAAATGAGAATCAGTATAGTCGTATGATTGGATCAATTAGTTCCTAACTGCAAGTAGACCTGCTCATTCAATTCTCAACTTATCTTTGCTGCTTAGATTCAAGCAATTCCTAATGTATCCTCATATTATTGCTGTTTCAAGGGAATTTTTAGGTACTTAGAAAGGTTACTCTTAGTCTTAGTAATGTAAGTATCAAAGTGTTCAGGTTTTGACCTTAAAGGATACTCAGACTCTGACTATGCTAGATGCAACATGGACAGGAAAAGCACCTCAGGTGTTTGTTAGTTGCTAGGAGGCAAACTTGTGTGCTGGAGTGCTAAAAAGTAGCAATTTATAGCTATGTCATAGCTGAGCTTAATATGTAGCTGACTGCTAGATGTTGTGACGACAAATTATGGGTTGAAGAGTCTCCTCTACTAATATGATATCTTATATGATAAGGTACCTTTTTTTGTGATACACTAGTGCTATTTGCAATATCAAAAATCTTGAGTTTGTACTCAAGATACAAAGCTTATTGATTATCAGATATCACTGTATCAGAGATCGTGATTCTAAATGGGACCATTGAATTACATTTCGTTTCCCAACTCAATTTCAACTTGCTGATAGCTTCCCAAGCTCTGATTGATGCCATAATTTCAAAAGATTGATAGTTGAACAGGTATGCTGAATCATTGAGTCAAAACATGAACCTTCAGTACTGACTGAAGAAAACTAAAAGTTCAGTGATTTCATCCAAAAATGAACAAAATTTCATCTGTTAAAATGTCATTTTAGTTTCTATATGCAACCTTTAACTTGCTTAAGTGAAGTAACTAAGCAATCACACATGTCTCATTCATAGATTTGCATGAGCATGTGTGGTTTTGTCGTCTTCGCTAGAGCTTTGATATTGGCCACATCAAGAACTAAACAAAACTGATTTACTTTCTTCAGTTCAGTTTTAAATAATAATTTTGATCTAACTCTTCAGCTTTCTCGAGTGAAGTAACTGAGCAACCACATATGTCTCTTTCATGAATTTGCATGAGCATGTGTGATTTTGTCGCCTTCGATGGAGCTTGTGTGTTGATAAAGTCACCAATATCTGTTCAGCATAACAAAACACCAAACCTGAACCTAGTTCAGTTCCTTAAACATCAATCACAAGGTCAGTTTTAAATAAAAACAAAAGTGATTTTCTAAATTAATATTATATTATCTAAATAACCTCTTTCTAAGAAGTTGTTTGTTTTAATATATTAAAAAAAGATATCCAAACGTTAGAATGACCTCACCATCTTTCTCTCACCTACTTTTTCAGTGAATAGACAGTTGTTCACTGTTCTAGGTGTTAGATGCATGCTTTGCTAACTTTCATTAAATACAAAGTTTAGCACACATGTTGAAAACAAACCCTAAACATTCCCCATAACTTCATAATCTCAAAATGATAGTTACACATTCACAAAGAAAATTTTGTAACTTCATCAATCCTATAAAAACCCTCACACCAATCTGCATCTCACTTATTAACAACAATGAGGTTGCCCTACTCTACCCAAAACACCCAAACTCTAAATACTTCTAAATAGTCTCTGATTCATCTCAAAATGCTGTCTTAGGAAAGCATTCACCAGAGCCCCAAACTAATACAAAGAATATCTTTTCTGAATTCTGGTATACTGTAAAAACCCTACAGGACTCTAAGATATGGGTATCCTCTCTTACAGGGGGAGTAAGAGGAGAGATAGGTATCACTACGTTCAGGAATGCTCTTAGAGCACATTACCTATCTCATTCAAATATGTATGTCTCTCCACTTTCCTTAGCTGTAGTAAGACCATGGTTTGCAACAATTGGGTACAATAGGGAGATAGGGGCTAAAAGAACCCTTAAGAAGAGTTGTCTTTCTCCTAGGTGGAGATTGCTGATGGCTCAAATCATTCAGTGTCTAGGGGGTAAGACAGGTGGACTGGATCAAATCTCAAACAAAGATGCCACCATTCTATATTGGTTAGCAAATGGATTACTAGTAGACTTTGCTAAGATAATTTGGGAGGATATAATCCAAAAACTGAACAAGAAAACAAAGGAAAAAGTTGTTCCTTGCCTTTGGTTATATATCTTCTTATTGGGAATATATGATTTGCCTGAATACGATATGGAAGACCTCACCATTAACCCCACTCAAGTCTTCAGTGTTCACAATTAGGCACTGAAGCTAAACCAAACTGAAGGACCTCCCTTCACAGCTAACATGCTGGCCATCTGCAAGTTAGATGTACCTTTGGCTAGTAAAGCTCCCAATACCTCCTCACATGATGAGATGAAGGATTTCCAAGACTTAGTTTGGAGCTAAAGCTGGAACCAAGAAAAAACATTATAAACACAATCTTGGGTTCCAAAGAAAGAGGCCACAAAAAGTCAGCATTCTTCTAAAGATGGCTACTCACTCTCACACTGGCCATTCTAAGATAAAGAAAAACGGTCTAGTACGGCCAAGGACGAAGAACCAGCAACCCTTCAAAGTTTGCTACCCTATAGATATGAACTGCATAAATAAGACTGCAAGAGCTGCGTGATCCATCCTCTTTAGGGGGAGTTGCGTGAAGAAGGAGCCCACCCTCAGCTCAGTAGTGGTATGTCTGCATTTATAAATATTAAACCTGTTCATTCAGCTTTTTTTACTTTTCACTCTGAGTCTGCATCAGGAAATGATGTTTCAGCAGATTCTACAGCTGAAGCTAATCCTGGAAAATATGCTCCTAATGATTCTATACCTCATCAACTAGGGTATGCGATGAAGGAACTAAAAAAACTATGCTTCAGGGTCATCTACATTTGCAGCGACTAATCCAAGTGTTCTTGTAGATCAAACCAAATCTGCTAGAGATGGATTGAAAAATGGCCGCACTAACTTAGGTACAAATAAGGAGTCCAGATCTAATGATAATTTAAAGAAAATCAAGCTGGAGGATCTATCAGATCTTATAAAAGACACAAGATCTGCCTTCTTTACTCCCGACTCCCCAAACGATGAACCCATCATTGTTACTGATAAGAGTGAAGAAGAGGCAGCTGAAAAACACGAAGAAGGTCATGATGCCTTTCATATTGAACCTGAAGACACTTCAGCTTCCCATCCTCTATCTCCTAAATCAGAATTGATTCACCTGATTCAGAGGAAACTTTAGAAGATGCGAAAAAAAGTCGATTGAAAATGAGAAACAAAATGGTTCAAATTAACTATGCAAAATTAAATGCGCTTTATGAAACATTTGTTCCTCAACAAGACTTTTCTGTGGAACAAACATATTTTTCAATTCCTTCTACTTCTACTAATGGTTCTGAGTCAAAAGCAGTCACATCGGATTTACCAATTCCAAAAATGCCAAAAGAGAGTAAATTTTTAAAAATGTTTGACAAAATGGGTGTCGCAATTAATGGTTTAAGAACAAGGATAGATAAAACTCTTTTAGAAGACCGACAACGAAGATGGATGTCTGACAGCCAAAATTCTTTAAGAGAATTTTATAAAACTAATGTAATTCTGATGTCTGCTTCTTTATCAAAGAATTTGAAAGAAGTTAAAGAAGAACTCATTGAAGAAGTACAGGAAATGTTAAATATTTTTGAATCAATAGAACAGAAAGTTGACGAAAAATCTTCAAAAGAAAATATTCTTCAACTGTTGGAACTTATTGAAAACGACTAAGTGTCGTTTCTGCTGTTAGAGATGTTCGCTTCTGCTGATAGCATTAAGTCGTTCCTGCTGGCAGTTCAAGTAACGTTCCTGCTGATTATGTTTCTGCTGGTCATGTTCTCGTTCCTGCTGACAGAGATAGAATCTGCTGATTGTTATTTATAGACGTAATTAATGTAATTAAGGAATTATAGTTATATTCTAGTATTATCTCATTAATATAGGAATGAGATAAATTAGGAAGAGATTGATATTGATGTATATCTCTTACGAGATTTTAGTTTTCTTGTTGACCAATTTAGGGTTTCTTCTCTATAAAAGAAACCTTTAGCATTAGGGATTGGCATCGATTGAAAATTAGAAAAACAATTTATTATCAATAGAAAGATCCATAGAGGATCGTTGTTCATATAGTTGTTCTTCTTTATTGAATTGTTTAGTTTCCGCCTAAACATTTGCTAGAGTCTCTCACGTATGTGCTTGTGATTACATAAGTACTATACAACCACAAAGGCTAGAAGATCTATCTAGTACCAGATCCTAACAAGTGGTATCAGAGCCTGGAGAGAGCCTCTGATAAAGAAGAATTACTTGTTACCACAACAAAACCTTGTTTCTATAACCGTGAACAATGTCAGAACCCATGCCGTCTATACCTACTCAGTCACCATTTACTTATCCTAACCCTAATCCATCTGCTTCACCTTCATTCACTCAAGATGATACCTCGGATTCTTTCATACCTGAACCCACACAACCAATCCCTACATACACTCAACCTGCTTTCTCACAACCTGCTTTCTCACAACCGAATCAATCCTTCTTCTCACAACCTGCTGTTCACTTGACTCAACCTTCTCAGACCAACCCTAACAATGTCCAGTCACAACAGTTTCAACAGTTCCAAACAGCCACTATCTCTGCCAACAATGCAAAATTTCCTTATCTAGAGAAGGAAAAATATGAGA
>BQNB010079543.1:0-30211 GCA_026074375.1 Tanacetum coccineum | reverse complement strand
ACCGTATGTGCATTGAGCTAGCAAATAAATCAACCCAATTCCCAATGGGTATTGCAAAGAATGTCATTGTAAAAATTGACATGTTCGTCTTCCCCGTTGATTTTGTAGTGTTTGATATGGAAGAAGATTTCAGAATCTCGATCATTCTAAGGAGACCATTCTAGGCTACCACTCATGCAATAATCAATGAAGTTTTCCCCTTTGTGTGACAAAATTTTTAACTCTTTTGATATGGTTGACCTGACTATACATGATCATATGCAGGAAGCACTTCCCAAGGATCAGCTGGATTTATTTTTGTTCGAACCTATCAAGGACTTTCAACCTTGCAAGGACATTAACTTATGGGAATATGACAGTGAAATCGCTACAGATGAAGAAAAACTATTAAGACTCATCAACCACGCCAGAGCTATTTTCCTATTTGGATCTTGATGATTTCAAAAACCCAACACTTTTTGCTGCAAGCACGGCAGATATGGAAAAACCAATCTTGAAACTGAAGGAGCAAACTAAAGGAGTCAACCTCCTATTTAGAGTATGCCCCTTACTATACGGTAACCAAACCAAGAAATCCCTAGTTAAACATTTCCTCGTAAAATCCACCAGTAAAAAAGGATTGCATTTATAAGTACTTTCGAACACAAGTTCTAGACTTACCTTGGAAAGTAGCTGATCTCAAGGAATCAGCCCATCAGATTTACCTCGACGCATAAAATTCTATTGAATTACAATTTCAAAACCTGCGTGCAATCCCCAATGCAGACTTAACCCTAAGTTAAAAGACGAAGAAAAGGTTGAGATAGTAAAACTACTCGATGTGCTAAGGTAATATACGCTATGTTGTACCAAAGAAAGTAGGTCGTGACTGTAACACAAATGATAAAAACGAGCTATTTCCCACAGAGATACGGTACGGGATGGAGGGTGTGTATTAACTATAGAAAGCTTAATGATGCAACAAAAAAATACCATTTTCCAATACCCTATCATTCGATCAAATGTTAGAAAGATTGTTAGGTAACAAATGTTACTGCTTTTTAGATGGATTTTTTGGATATTTTTAGACCCCTTTAGCTCTAGAAGACCAAGAAAAGACAACTTTCACATGCCCATTGATGACATCAAATAAGGTCTAATTATTAGCATCATTTATCCCGTCTATATTGATCGCATTATATAATTTTATACAAGATTTGATACTTAATTTCTTATCTTTATAAATCTCAGTTATTATTTGAGCAATTAGTGAAAGATAGAGAAAAGAACGTGTTTTGGAGCATAAATGAAGAAGTTCAAGAAAGTCTACTGAATTTGACATTAATACGCCATATCATTCTAGACAGATACGCCGTATCCCAAGACTTAGACGAATTCAAGACCATTACCTGACTTTGCAGAATATGTCGTATCGACATCAACAGATACACCATATATGAAACTTTGGTTAACTTTTAGAACAAGCATGTTTTACTTTTAATACGCCGTATCTAGATGCATCAATACGCTATATTGGGAGGCGGTTAAGGATTATTCTGGAATATAATAATCGTAGAGCCCACGGTGAATAACCCAGATACGCCGTATTAGACCTCACCAATACGTCGTATCAACCAGATTTGCAAACCTATAAATATAAAACCTAGCATTCGGTTTTTAGGTGAGCAAAAACCACTAAGTATGATTCTCGGATGATTTTAGAAGACATGAAGGTCCTGCAAATGCATTCATTCAATAGGAAAACTCTAGTAATCATTATACACTGCTATAATCGTTCGGTTGGTGTATTGTTTTCTTTATGAACTCTACTTTAATCGTTCCGAATATGATACTGTGTATTGTTAAAAAGATTATGGGCTAATACCTGTAGGTATTAGCCAAGTTTATGATAATTTGATGTTTTGATTTTTTTTGTTAAATGGTTAATGGGCTAAATAAATTAGTTTATGATAATTTGATGTTTTGATTTTTTTTTATATTAATTGTTTACTCTTTCGTTGCATGTTGATTATGTTTATTACTTCATACCTATTTATGTGCTTGATTATGTTTTCATCTATCATTCAACTGGATCTAGGATTATAAATAAAGCATTGTAACTTAATCGTTATTTGGGCTATAGGCTAGAGTCCAGGATAAATACTACATATAGCTTATCTATATAACTAGATCATTAGGACTATAAAATAAAATCATGTTTCTATTTTTGGTTTAGTGAATGATAGACTAAGGTATCTTTGGATTATAAATAACATTTTGTTTCCTTTGGTAGTTAAATGGATTATAGACTATTAGTATATAGATAACCATTAGGACATAAGTTAGTAAAGCCTTGATGAGCTAGGTTTCAATATTGTCACCCAAATAGATTATAATCAATGGTGTGAACTTTATGCGGGTTTGGTTGATTGTGATAGGATTAACCGTTATATAAACCTAGAGTTTAGGGAGAAGTACCACCTAGCTTTGGAATGATATACCACCAACGAAAGTAGTACAATCATTGCACACATAGACAATGCATACATCTTATTTAAATAAACTTGGTTAATACGTTTTCTTTACATAAGTGCTTGACCTCTTCATTATCGTTTTTTATCTACTTGTGTGTTATTTGTCTCATTTATCGCTTTATTAGTTTAGATTAAACCAAAACTCGTGTCAGTATCTCAGGCTGAACCCCCTATTTGCATTAGTTTAGGTTTAATTAGGATTAATTACATTTAACTTAGATAATTAGAAACTAATAGATTAAGTATTAACGCTCACTCTTAGTGATCGGCACCCTACTTACCAACGAACCTAAAATCGATTGGGTACACTGCCCGTTAGTGTTAGTTAATAAGTAAAGTTGGCAAAATATAAATAGTAAAACTTGATAATATAATTACCTATATTAAACGACACATCAAGTTTTTGACGCCGTTGCCGGGGAGTGAAATTTGTTTAATACTAGTTTATTTGTATTTTAGATTAGATTTTGTCATATATTTTCTGTAATTTTTATCTACTTGTTTGATCTTTTATTCTATGTTCCTAGCTAATTTATTGCAGGAAATGGACACCCTATATATTACTATGGAAGAATATGTTCAGTATAAAACTAAAGAAACTCTTAGAAACAATTAAGTGTATAATTGGGAAACTGCTAAGTATGGTAAGATCAGCTGGTGTCTTGATATTGGAGACATTAACTACCTCAGATTTTTTGAAATAAAATTCCCAGCTATAGTTTATGATGATCCATTAAAATTAGAATTAGATTTTCCATCTGAACCCACATTAAGTTCTCAGCATGTCGATAATGTTAATTGAAAAAATAAAACATCATTTTCCGAATATGAAGATGAAGAATACAATATTATATACAAAAGCAAAGCTTTAAAGAAACGATTTTCTAAAAAAGAAAAATTCAACATCTTGAGTATTGATAAAGATCTATTTTCTTATGATATATTTTCTATCAATTATTTAAAATTGGATAAGGACAATGATGAAGATAAAATAGGTATCAAGCAGCCTTCGAAGGATATATTTATCGAACCGTTACGTAATATAATAAATATTGATACCTATGCAAAAGTGTCTAATAAACTTTGGAAGACAAGTCATGATACAATTAGTAAAATTTTCACAATTGAAACTTTTATTAAAGAACTGACTATTAATATCATGATTTAGGAATATTTTAACGAGGGTATGCTAATGAATTTTGTTAAAAAATTATATTTGCCATTTGGCATCCCCTTCGACCCCAAGTTGATAAGGGGTATATAGGTGTTATTCAATTATGCGAATTGGTGATGCGGAGGCCAAGGTACGTTCTTTAAAATTCACTAAAATTGATCTCCTAAAAACTGATACAGCGCGTCAATCTTTGATTGATACGTCGTATCAAGAATTCTAATGAAAAATGTTGACCAGTCAAATTTTGATCTAATACGGAGTATTGATAAAACCAATACGGCGTATTCTAGAAAATGTTTAAATACCCTTTGATATGCCGAATCACATTTTCACACAAACTTTTTACCATTTCATAAAATGCATGCCCGGTTAAAATAATTATTTGGGAGATCTTTGTTTGGATTTGGATCTTGATTGTTTGCTTATTTCTCTACTCAGAACAAGGTGCTAATATCGTTTTCTTAATTTTTGCTTATTTCAATTTCATGAAATTAGGGTTTAGGATTTATTATATCAATTTATACAAAATTGAATTGGGGAATATAGTTTAGAATTGTGTTAATGGTTTCACCCATGGTTTACTTAAAAATAAAGATCGAATTGGTATGGTTGTTTTTGGAACTAGGAGTTTAGGTTTACTAATATTTGACTAGAGGTGTTCCCCCATGGTTATGGTTAAAACTTTATAGGATTTATCAATCAGTAATTCTTAATTATCACTAAAATGAGTTATATCAGGAAAACCAATACAACAGTATCATTAAACTGAATTATTGCGTATTGGACTCTTTTTACCCTATTATTTGAATATTTCCAATATGAGCATATACAACATAGGTCCTTTCTAAATTCGAAACTGATTAATCCTAATGCCGCCGTAAATTAAACATTCAAATGACGGTTTAGATATAACCTTTTCAATACCCGTATAATAATATTATATATTGGAATGTTTGAAAATTTCCTATATCTGCGTATTAGACTTACCAAAATACACCGTATTGACTTTCACTGACCAGATATTTGTTTTTCTCATCTCCTATAAATAAAATGTTTAGATAATTTTGTAGAAATGGCATTACCCCCCAGGGACAAAAGACATCAGTGCTTAATTCAGACACTAGGGTATACTGAGGAGGGAAAATCAGGATATAAAACGTTAGCTAAGATTTACTACAAGAAGATACATCAGGTACACGTTTTGGATTTTGCTAGATTGAGTGAGATTGATGAGGGGGATGTTGTACTAGATATGACACCGAGAGCGTATAATGATTGGGCCCCAGGGGATGATAGACTCTCGTGAAAAAGTTAAGTTCACAAAATTTCTTTTTGTTTTTTTTTTCCATATTAGGGATTCATGATCAGGTATTTGTGGACCATTGGTCACAGAGTTTATATTGAGTTTTCAGTACATTTTTGCTTTAGAGAGAATTGTTCTTGAATCGTGACAGCATCAAATACTAACAAGTTTCTGTTAGGAGGACTTAAACGGCATTTGAGCATGAAGGCAGTTTCATTTTTGTTCTGGGTTTACACACTAATGCGGAGATGCAGACTGAGGGGTTTAGAGCCTACTAGGAGGCTGGTTTAAGGAGGATTGCCACTAAGGCATATTTGATTGATTACTAGACCAAGTTTGCTTCTGAGGATGACTTCTAGTCCTCCACTTTCATATACATCGATTTAGAGAGCCTTTGAGGAGGCCTGTAGTGTCATCGTTTGATTGGTTTTACTATTCTAGCAGGGGTCGGTCCACTGAGAAGGTGACTACGTATTGACCTATTCTTCCTTCGCAACATGGATGAGGGGGACAGTGGTGAATGTCCCCTATTTATCCTTTAACATTATTATTTAGGACATGCTTGGGGAAAAGATGGAGCTCAAATGTTTGAGTGGTTCATTTTATTTGCATAGCTTGGTATACACTTTAGGTGATTATAAATCAACCTTTAGGATCTGGGGAGTTTTGAGATTTCCTACTACTTGATCCCGAGGGAGCTTGATCAAGTTGAGATATGTGAGTAGTGTTCATGGTACTGTCTGATGGTTACTGAGTTCATCGAGGCAGCAGGTAGATCTACTGGTGGAGTTGCTAGGATTGATCCTGAGGTTCCTCAGGATCCTCTTATGGATCAGGGGGGAAAGGAGGATGTTCACCTGGTCAACACCTCACAGGCACCATAGATGTCCTCAGCAGCTTATTGAGCTCCTATGACTATTGCACAGAGGTTAACAGAATTGGACGAGAAGTGCAGTGTATGAGCTGAGAGCTTAAAATGAGTAGTGTGTGATGATTGATACGTTCAAGAAAGAGCATGCCACCTACTCCCTGCCTGGATGGTAAATCGATGACGAAGCCTTATAGAGAGTAGGAGCATAAGAATATAAGAGGTTTGATGGTAGCATGCTCCTGATACACAACTTACAATTCAAGAAGTTGTAGATTCAGACAAATGACCGATGGTGCTAGTACCTTAACCTTAGCAGACCAGACCCACATAATGTGATGATCACCTTGGACATTATAGAACATTATATGCTTTGCTTCTAATGAAACAGTTAATATCCTGACTTTACTTAGTTGGTGGTGTATTGGATTATATTAGCGTTTATTATTTTGATATATTGATGGTTACTATGATAGTTTGTCCAATGAATATTATGTGGTGGATATTCTACGAATTTTTCATTTATGTCTATGTTGTGTCAATAGCCAGAAATGTTAGAAGTTATTCCTAAACTTACCTATGAATGAAGGTCCAATGGCTCACACGTGGACCTTAGCATAGCACAGACGGACTTAAGTAAAGGGAGTCTAACTTTATGACTCTCAATAACAAAAGTGCTTGTCGAAGACAACCCGGAATGTTATTTTATTTTTTTTTGTATCGAAGCCTGTCAGCATTATGTTATACGGCGTACGAAGTGTCGTTGTGTTGGAGTATATTTTATGATTCAAGTTTAAATTTATATTTTGTCGACTATACTAAAAAACAACACATTAACGGGCGTGTACCCGATCGTAGTGAGTTTCGTGGTAAGTAGAGGGTTGAACACTTAAGCGTAGGTAAAGTCCTATCACATTTATATTAATATCTTGTTATCTAATCTATGTTAAATTCTACTCTATGCTAAATCTAAGTCATTTCCTAGTTTCCTATTCTTAACGGAAAAGGGTTTGTTCAGCCTGAGAGACTGGCACGGTTTGGTTGGTGACTACAATCAATTCAAGGCACTTTTAACCACACAAGCTAATAAACAAAAGATAAAAGAGCGGTCAAGCCAAATATAAGAAAACTGTATTAACCATTATTAATCCAATTAGAAAGTTGGTTTGTTTATTAAGTACAATGATTTCTTCTCTCGATGTGACATATCATTCTTAAGACATAGGCGTTACATCATCCTAAGACCTAGACAAATTAATTCTATCACAATTAAAGCATCTGCATAAAGCATCATTATTTGCCGATTATAATCTATCTTAGGGATTAAAGCAATGGCGATCTTGTTAAACCCTAGCTCATAAAGACTTTACCCACTTACCGCTTAATGGCAATTCATATGGCCTATTAGTCCATTTGTCCAACTATCCAATGGAATCAAATGTTACTTGTTGAATTATCAGGTCACATGCTATTCAAACACGATCAATCAAACCCTCAGCAATATCATAATTAACTAGTTTAGATCCCGAAGCGTATCCTAGACACAGACTTAGAAGGACAATATTTATGTAACTATTATTCTAGATGTATGAATTACTATATGGAGAGCTATCCCAGACTCTAGATCTACTTGGTCCGTATCACTAGATCCAGTTGAATGATAGGTCGCATACAAAAGCGTGTAAACAAGTATAAATTGATAAACATAAACAAGCATTCAACGATAAATCAAGAAATTGAGATAAACAAATACCAAACATTCAGATCTTCATAATAATGGCTAATACCCGAAGGTATTAGCCTTCAAACGTCATAATAAATACAAGAGTAATTATTTTTAGCCAAGGAAAACGTACCGATATGAAAGTTAACACAAATGATAACCAAAACTGAATGATTACTAAAGTATACTTAATAACAAGTTGTCTCCTATTGAATAGAAAATGTTGCTCGAACCTTATTTTCTGCTTTTTTTTCTACTCTAAAAATCGACTATTATAGTTTAGTATCGAGAATATGAATATCACATTAAAACCTTGTTTTTGAGTTTTGATTTATAGGTCTGTAAGTCTGTCGACACGGCGTAACCAAGGAGTTAGATACGGCGTATTGGGAATCTTAGACGTAAACTCACGCTTGATATCTTCCAGAATATTATATTCATTCCATATTTTGAATACGGCATATTGAGTCTCTCTGGGTACGGCGTATTGAGCTTTATTCCTTTGTAGTCTTTGGTGCGTGCAGGCACGAATACGCCGTATCTTCCTTGATGGATACGGCGTATTGGTCTTCAGAATAGTAATCTTCAAAATATCTTATTAAGCTCCAGAATCGCGACCTTTTGCTATTTTTTCACGATTTACTCCATAATTACTGCAATTCTCAAATATAAATGATTAAGTAACAATTCTTTGCAATAACTATACAAAATGGGTTAATAACATAGGATAAATGATGCTATAAAATAGACGTTATTTGATGTCATCAAATATCCCCCCACTTGAATCCTACTTGTCCTCAAGTAGCCTTTAGAAGTTTATTAAAAAAGTATCCCTAAGATATTTGGCCGTTAAGCAATTATTTGATCTTTTTACAAGTACACAATCAAACACCTCACAAAATAGGAAATATGAAAAACACTCAATCACTCAACTAAAACTTGGTGGTAACATGTAACTAATTCACTCATTTGCTCGGAACGTGACGAGTATTCTATCATAAGCTTGCACGGATACACATCTTCCACCGATATAACAAAGGAGTAACAAGTTTATAAAGGTAAATATGGGTTTTTGTATGGAAAGGCTTACGGTTGATCATTCTACAATCTTTCACCAGAAGTACCACTCCAACAAGGCAGCTGAAGCACACATACATGGCCGTAACGACGGAATAGACATGTGTGTTCAATCACATCCTCATTCGAATTTAACCAACGGTTAGGATGAAGAATGATATAGGGTAGGAACCTTCTAACTTTCACCAAAAGTCATAAACCAACGAGGCAGCTGAGACATGCATACATGGCCGTAACGACGGAATAGACATGCATGCTCAGTCACATCCTCATTCGCGTAAAACCAGCGGCTAATCATCAGGTGAGAGGGAAGTAAATTGTTGTTAAATAAAAATCAAGAAACCAATAGATTAAGACTTAAGATACAAGTTGCTAGACACTTTTTTCTAGACCGTTGCCATGACAAAGACACAACTATTTACAACGTCTTGATCATAGATCAAAAACAACAACCTAAGTTGGCGTTCCCGTAACGGTCAACTTCCCAATCGTCCTAAAACTTTACATACTTTACAAGGCAAGTGGCGATATCTTCCACTTTGTACAATACTTTACATCGTTGATTTTTAAGATGTATCAACGAATAATCGATCCTTCATGTAATTCCTTCGGTAATTGCGAAACGATTATTTTCAAACTTTTCTTTCTCACTCTTTTTGTATTTTTCTCATTTTTTCGATTTTTTTTGCTAACTATTCTTCAAATCTCGGTGTAGTTTCACCAAATTCACGATCATAATAATTATGGATAATTCCTTCGGTAGTTCTTCGTTCTTCGGACTCACCATTAATTGTGATGGTAGTAAAATCACATGCGCTTTGACTACTAGTATACATTCCCATTTGCAATGTGCAAATTTCCAACCGCACCAAAGATAGAAAATGACACAAGACTCGGGGAAATACAAACTTTACACTTTAAGCAGCTAGCAACTGTAAATTAAACTTAATCTAACAGGGTAGGTTAAGGTGTAAGGGTGTAACGAAACAAATAGTTGGTGTAAATTCCTAAAGGATTGGCTCTACGGGTTGTTCTAGTGGATCATCACTCTAAAGATGAGAGTGGAAAAGGGTTTAAACGGGAGGTTAACTAACCGGTGTAGTTAGTTAATAAGCAACATGTAAAGGCGATTTGGGTGTAATCCTAAAATTTACCAATTTAAACAAGTTACTCCATCTAAATCCATAGTACTTATCATTGTGGTCTCGAGTGATATACCAAGCCAAGTTCTAAAGTCTACAACATCATCGGCACACTCATATTTTTGTAGAATTTGGGTAAACATGTTAAGAAAAGAAAGGCTAAATCCTCATCAATAGCTAATTAGGTTATTGGTGCGGGTTTATGATTCATGCATTTCACAAAAATGCTTGATTTTTTTTTTTAAATTATTTTTTTAAATTTGAGCATAATTTAAGCATTTTAATGTGAAAAATAGGACAAGTAAACATTCTAATTCCATCCCCCCACTTGAATTATACAACATACTCATTGTATATATAAAACATTAAATACGGGAATTTAAAAAGAATTAGAATGAGAAACTTCCTTGATAATTGCTCTGTAGATTCTCCAAATTGCGTTTATGAGCAAGATTATGTTAAACAACCGTCTTGAAGTTTCAAGACTCCAACACTTCAGGATCTTCAAATATTTAAATTCTCCACCAATATTCGTTGATATTTCTTTCATGAGGTCCTGTAGAAAATATAGGAAGAACATGTGTATTCCTATCTTGGCACCTATGGTTAGTTTAAACTAAACTAAACAAAATAATTACGGGTCAGTCTGGTGGATACGACGTATCAGATGAATAAATACACCGTATTCAAAATCTGACAATAATGTTTTTAAAGTGCAATAAATAAAGACTGATAACGTCCAGATAATCAATACGACGTATGGTATGGAACGAATACGCCGTATTGATGTCTGGGAAGACAGACTCGATAACAAAATTAAATAACATTCCGGGTTGTCTCTCGAGAAGCACTTTTGTTTACAACGAAGTCTTTAAGTTAGACTTTTCTTCAGCTTCTCTTCATTCAGCTCTAGTCACCATCCATCCTTCGTCCATAATCTGAAAGATTTCTTGGTAAGCTCAGCATGCCTCTTTTCTTGTAACAGTAAGATCATCGTATTCATCTTCTTTTACAGCAACATACTATTCATCATCATTGAACGAATATTTGATCATCATATATCTCCTTATATTACACACCGATAGCTCATGAACTTCACATAATTCTTCACTCTTATTATGTTCATGATTTATCTCATAAGCATCATCGTAGTTTGTATAAGTATTCCACTGTCTCTTTTGTTCGTAACGTGACTCATCATCATCTTCTTTGATAAATCCTTCCATGATAGCTTTTTTTCTTAAAGCCTCATCTTTAAGTTCAACTGACCATATTATCTAACTGGTGTGCCGATTGTTCTAAACCTAGGGGAAACTTCTCTATCTAATCGAACATGTCTTTCATTGACCACTTCATTAATAGTCTTCATTATCCTACTCTATTACGTGTCATCGCCATCTTTTCCATCCTTACACGCACCATGTTGTCCATATTACTCGGCACTCGACTATTACATTCAACGGCCTCTATCAATTTCTTCTCATCCATTTTGCAAACCCTACCAATAACATACCACACTCCATCTACTTATCATCTTACGTCTACTCTCCATCCCACATCTAATCTCTCACCATCTCCTACTCATCATATTCTACCTTGCCATCAGCCATATCCTTCCACCAATTCATTTCAATCACACAACCTCATACTCCTACCTCCACGATCACCCTGCTATTGCTCTTTCTTGTAACAGTAGATATCGTATCGTCTTTTTTACAGCAATATACTATTCTCATCATTTAAATGGAATATTTGATCTATCATTATCTCCTTATATTACACACCGGTAGCTCATGAACTTCACATAATTCTTCACTCTTATTATGTTCATGATTTATCTCATAAGGCATTCATCGTAGTTTGTATACAGTATTCTCATTGTCTCTTTTGTTGTAGTGAATCATCATCATCTTCTTTGATAAATCCTTCCATGATAACTTTTTTTTCTTAAAGCCTCATATTTAAGTTCACTATTTCCAAGCTTCGTACCATTTTGTACTCATGATAAATGAAGTTGGTTTTCAATAATGTAAGTTCCGGGTACAAAATTTCCTCATTACAGTAGTCCCATCGTCTTCAACTTACATGTTGGCCATTCTTAACACCAGATTATAGTTGAAAGGCTTACTAAGTAGGTTTAACTAGTGTGGGTTTGGTTCCAAAATCAGCGAGGTGTTAGTCCATGGCTTCTCATCGACCCCATGTACGTCCTTGTTCCCATTCATAGATCCATTCATTCTTGTAATCTTTCATAGGTCAGTAGAGGGAAGAAGCAAAGGTGGTGATGGAGTAGGTAAAGGTATAGGTAGGAGTGGTGGTGTCCCTCATGGTGGTGTACTTGATGGTAGTAGATGGGAAGTAGATGGTGTCTCAGCTCTTAGCCAGATCATATCAGCTCTATATCCTAAAGGATAAGTAGGGCTAGCAGGTAGTGGTGGAGATGATACAAGTAATGGTGGTGATGGTATCTAAGGTAGTGGTAATAGTATCAGGGGTAGTGGTGATGATAATGAAGAGTGTGGTGATGGTGGTAGAGTAGGTATAGCAAGACGTCTGGCAACCTCTGTATCTGAAGGAAGTGATATAGGTGTCTGAGCTCGGACATACATCCTAGCAGTAACACGGTGTACATGTGGTGGGACAGAGTCAGCCAGAGCTGGGTGTTAGTATTAAAAGCCTCTTGATGTTGTTTGGAAGTTACTACTGCTAAGTGGAAGTTACGACTTTTAAGGTATTAGTTACTGCTGTTAAGTATAAATTAGTGTTGTTAGTAATCTTAATGAAAAATATGCTAAGTAGTTAGTACTGCTAGTTACTACTGCTAGTGTAAGTTACTACTCCTAGTGTATATTAGTACTGCTAGTATATGTTACTAATGCAAGTTACTACTGCTAGTATAACTTAGTACTGCTGATGAAGATTGAAGAAAACTTTCTAAGTAGTTAATGCTGCTTGTATACAGTTAGTGCTGCTGGTACAAAAGTTACTACTATTGGTGTGAAAGTTACAACTGCTTAAAGATTACAACTACTGGAAGAGTTTATGCTGACAGAGAAGAGATCAAAGACTTATCAGAGAAAAGATAAAGATTGCTTATGTGATAAGTATGAGACATTTTTGTAAAAGACATGTATAAGATATTTGTTTAGAAGATCATGATAACTTAGGAAAATATTGTAAGCCGGTTAGGACTCCTTGGTGTATAAAAGGAGGTCCTAGGGCATAGAGTTAGATATCTAGAAATCGTTTGTTTTGATATCGATATAGCTTCAAGGTTTTGTAACCCTAACACTATTAAGAGTGTTCATATTATATTGAGGCTAAAAGTTTGGTAAACTGTTTGTTATTAATTTTATTTATTACTGTTTCATTGCAATTCTTCTTAGTATCATTGACTAGATTCCGCATAGTCTTTGATATTCACAATCAAAGTTTCTATCATAGTTGTTTTGAATTTATTCAATACAACTTAGCCTTATACAAGCTAAGCAAGATCTATTCTATTGGGATCAACAAGTGCTATCAGAGCTTGTAAGAAGCTTTGAATAAGAAGAAACTTTACTACACATAAGATTTACTTTTTCAAGAAGCAATGGATTCTCAATCTACTTAAATCATTAAGCCACCCATACTCCAACCTGGTGAGTATGATCTCTGGAAGATGAGGATGGAGCGATACCTACAGTGCATTGAATACACTCTATGGTAGATCGTAGAAAATGGTAATGCACCCATAGTAACAAAAACTGTTGATGGTAAAGAGACTGTTATCCCTCCTATAAGTGTTGAAGAGAAGGCACAAAGAAGGGTAGAATTAAAGGCAAGAATCACTTTGTTGATGGCCTTACCAAATGAGCATCAATTAAAGTTCAACTCATACAAGGATGCTAAGACACTGATGCAGGCTATTGAGAAAAGATTTGGAGGAAATACTGCTACAAAGAAAACTCAGAAAAATATTTTGAAGCTGCAATATGAAAACTTTGCTACATCTAGCACAGAAGTGATTGAGCAAACTTATGAAAGGCTTCAAAAGCCAATTAGTCAACTAGAGATGCATGGTGAAGTTATCCCTTAAGAATACATTAATCAAAAGTTCTTGAGAAGTTTGTCACAAGAATGGACTATGCATACTATTGTGTGGAGGAACAAACCAGAGATTGAGACATTAAGTTTGGATGACCTCTTCAACAACCTGAAGGCTTATGAATCAGAAGTCAAGGGGACATCTAGCTCAACCACAAACTAACACAATGTAGCCTTTCTGTCCTCTAGCAGCACTAACAGTGCAACTAGAATAGTTAATACTGCTCAGGGTGTTAATACTGCTAGCACTCAGGGTGCTGCTGATACCACAACAACTGTTGAATATTTGAGTGATGCTGTGATTTATTCCTTCTTTGCTAGCCAACCAAGTATTCCACAACTAGATAATGAAGATCTATAACAAATCAATCCTGATGATCTAGAAGAGATGGATTTGAGTTGGAACATTGATATGCTGACTATGAGGGCAAGAAGATTCTTGAAGAATACTAGAAGGAAGCTGGACATGCCCAACAAAGAAAGAATTAGGTTTGACAAGTCCAAGGTGGAGCTCAACTGCCACAAGAGAGGATACTTTACTAGGGAGTGCAGGGCACCCCAGAATCAAGACAGCAAGAACATGGAACCTATAAGAAGGACTATGCCAGTTGAGGAAACTACTTTAAATGCCTTAGTATCTTAGTGTGATGGATTTGGCTATGATTGGAGTGACCAAGCAGAAGAAGGTCCAACCAATTTTGCTATTATGGCTTATTCTTTAACAAGTTTAAGTTCTTCTACAAACTCTGAGGTATCTAATAACTCAAATTGTTGTTCATCTTGTTTAGAATATGTAAAAGATCTAAAAGAACAAAATGAATAGTTAAAGACTTAAGAACAACTAGGATAAGTGATGTCTCTTATAAAAATGGTTTAGAATCTGTAAAAGCTAGAGTGTTAGTCTTTAAGAAAAATGAGTCTGTGTATGAGGAAGATATAAAACTCTTAAAACGTGAAATCTATTTAAGAGATTTAGATATTACAGAGCTTAAAGGAAGTTAGAGTTGGCTACAAAAGAAAAAGATGAGGTTCAACTTATAGTACAAAAATTTGAAAATTCGTCAAAAAATCTAAGTAAACTTCTAGACAGACAGATAATGGATAAGTGTAAAATAGGATTAGGGTCTAATGCTGTCCCACCTCCCTATACTGGGAATTTTATGCCACCAAAATCTGATTTAGTTTATCTTAGTCTAGATGATTTTGTTGGTTTTTCTCTTTGAATATAATAAAAGGGGATAAAGCCGTAGAATACCAACAGAACTTTGGCCTAATTTATCGTTTTGGTACGTGTTACATGAAAACAATTTTTGATTGGGTACGTGTTACTTACATAAAGTGTTCTAATTTGCACATTTGATGAAGTGTCACGTTTATTGATGTGCCACGTTGGTTACATATCACGTATGACTCATCATCAAAAAATGTGGCAAATAAGAACACTTTATGTAAGTACACGTACCAAATCGATAATTGTTTCAGTACACGTACCAAAGCGATAAATTAGGCAAAGTTCGTTGGTATTCTACGGCTTTATCCCTATAATAAAGTGTTCTTGGGAAATTCATGTGAAATCACAATATTTTACCCTAGGAATTTTGTATAATCTTATTTATCCTTTAAATATGATCTTTGCTAAATTCATGATGAATGTTATGTGTGTTGTTACTTGTTTGAATATGGAGTAGTCTCGTAATGTTTGTTTAAGCTTTATGAGGATTATGATATCATTTTGATTGTTTTGATATGCATTCAATGTTTATGCTTTATGCTTGATATGTTATTATTCGGATTATTGTCTATCCTTTGGTTGATATTCTAGTAGATATAGGTCGAAAAGAGCTCGATTGTGTAGTTGATTTTGGCCGTTGATTCCAAGACTGACTTTTGAGAAATTTAGATAGTTAATTGATAGACAACCCGAATGATTATGTGTTTTAATGCATAATATTTCGTTCTAACGACTAGTTTAGGGGAAGCATAATTGTATAACATTTTGGTCACAAACCTATCTTAATGCGCTTGTTATGTTTGGGTCAAAGGTCGAAAGAATTCCCATGCATAATTGGTAGACATACTTGCTATTGTGATTACCCATCATTTGTGACTTGTATGCTTTATTTGTGATTGAGCATATCTTTACATATCTTTTCTAGACTCATGTCTCTCTAAGAACTAATAATACTTGTTTTAATAATCTTGGTTAATCTAATCATTTTAGGTGATTGGTATAACTTAGTTGTTAAATCAAATATGAGTTTAATGATCGTGATAATCATTTGGACTTTCTTAATAAACTACTTTTTAAATATGAAAACGCACAACTCCCTTGGGACGACCTGGACTTACCTAGACTTTACTACACTCGAAAATGTATACTTTCTCGTGTGTTTTCGTCTATTAAACGGCAATTCTAGTATTATAAATTAAAAGCTTTTAAAACACATCAAGGACACTTTGCAAGGGAATGCAGGGAACCCATGAATCAAAACAGCAGAAACAAGGAGTCTACAAGAAGGACTGTGCCAGTTGAGGAAACTACTTTAAATGCCTTGATATCTCAGTGTGATGGCTTTGGCTATGATTGGAGTGACCAAGCAGAAGAAGGTCCAACCAATTTTTCTCTTATGGCTTATTCTTCAACAAGTTCAACTTCTTCTATAAACTCTGAGGTATTTAATGACTCAAATTTTTGTTCATCTTGTTTAGAATGTGTAAAAGATCTAAAAGAACAAAATGAACAATTAGTTAAAGACTTAAGAACAGCTAGGATAAGTGCTATCTATTATAAAACTGGTTTAGAATCTGTAGAAGCTAGATTGGTAGTCTTTAGAAAAAATGAGTCTGTGTATGTGGAAGATATTAAAACTATAAAAAGTGAAATCTATTTAAGATATTTAAGATATTACAGTGCTTAAGAGGGAAGTTAGATTTTGCTTCAAAAGATAAGATGAGGTTCATCTTACAGTACAATGATTTGAAAAATCATCAAAAAAACAAGATAACTTATCTGACTATCTGGATAATGGATAAGTGTTTAATACAGGATTAGGTAGATTGTTGTCCCACATCCATATAATGGGAATTTTATGCCACCCAAAATCTGATTTAGTCTTATCCTAGTTTAGATGATTTTGTTGATTTGAATGAGTCTGTTTTGTAAGCCTATAGTTGAAAAGCCTACTATTGAGACTAATTAACCTAAGACTGCTAGGAAAGAAAATAGAGCCTCAATTATTGAGGATTAGGTGTCTAAAAGTGAGGAAGATGATGAGCCTAAGTTTTAAACAGCTAAGCCTAATTTTACTCAAATTGAGTTTGTTAAACCTAAAATTGATAGGAAACCTGTTATGCTAATTAGGCAAGACCATACAGTACATCTTTCAATACATTAGAAGTCTAGAGGAAACAAGAGAAATTGGGATCCAAAAGATGTCTTTTAAATTAGGAATGATTTTGAGATGTTCAAAAAGGCTTGTCATGTGTATGGTAGTTTTGATCATTTGAAGAATGATTGTAACAAATGTTTGAAAAACCAGTTTGGACCAATGTTCAAAGGGTGAACAAATAGAATTTCTCTAAATTAACTAACCCAGTCCAAAAAGGAACATGGTGCAAGAATAGTCTTAACTAGGTCTGGCCTAATTTCACTTAATGCTGCTAGACTAGTTAATATTGTTTAACGAAGAACAACAGTGAATAATGTAGGACCCATGAAAAATGTTATTAATAATGCATATTCAACTGCTAGAAGGCCTTTTAACAAAAATATTAGCTGCTAATAAAGTAATTTTAATAAGATGGTTTGTTCTGTTAATGATATAAATGTTATTGTTGCTAGGCCAAATGATGTAGTTAATAATAGCTAGGCCAAAAGCATTATTTGTGTTGTTAAGGGGACAACAAGGGAAATGTTGTTTAGGCATAGCATGTTGGGTTTGGAGAACCAAAAGGCACAATGTTTTAGGCCTTGTCCGGAAACTAATGGTGCGTCTATGTCTTTACATAGATTTGACTTTTTAATGCACAAGCGCAGATCCAGCGTCGTAATGACTAGGGTCCCCCAAAAGAAAAACTAATTCTCCTTCCATTATGTGTAGGGCAATCACATCTAGTTTTGAAGGATTTAATGAGTGATTGACAGTGATGCTATGGCACTGACAGAAAACAGATTCCTATCTTACAAATTATTGAAGAAAATTGTTGGAGGATTTGTGGCCTTTGAGGTTAATTCCAAAGTAGGGGAAAATTACTAGGAAAGGTTAAATAAGAACTGGTAAATTAGATTTTGAACATGTGTATTTTGTAAAGGAACTAAAGTTTAACCTTTTCAGTGTCTCACAAATGTGTGAAAAGAAGAATAGTGTTCTTTGTATTGATACTAAATGTGTTGTTCTGTCTCCAGACTTTAAGTTAACTGATGAAAGTCATGTTTTGTTTAAAGTTCCTAGAAAGGATAACATGTACAATGTTGATTTAAAGAATGTTGTTCCTCAAGGAGGTCTCACTTTTCTCTTTGCAGCTAAGCCACACAAGATGAGCTAATCTTTAGCATAGGAGGCTTAGACATGTAAATTTCAAAACAATGAATAAACTGGTAAAGAGAAACCTTGTAAGAGGTTTACCTTCAAAACTTTTTGAAATTAATCAAACTTATGTTGCTTGTTAGAAGGGAAAGCAACACAGAGCTTCTTGTAAGACGAAAACAGTTAGTTTAATCAGCCAACCATTACAAATGCTACACATGGATTTGTTTGGCCTAACATTTGTAAAGAGTTTAATGAAAACAGTTGTCTGCCTAGTTGTCACATATGGATTGTAGTAGGGTTTAGTTGGGTTTTCTTTTTAGCCACTAAGGATGAAACTAGTGAAATCCTTAAAACATTTATAACAGGCATAGAAAATCTAATAGACCTTAGGGTGAAAGTGATTAGATGTGACAATGGGACTGAATTCAAGAATAGGGTCATGAATCAGTTCTGTGAAATGAAGGGTATTAAGAGGGAATTTAGTGTTGCTAGGACTCCACAACAAAATGGAGTAGCAGAAAGGAAAAATAGGACACTAATAGAGGCTGCTAGGACTATGCTAGCTGATTTAAAATTGCCAACAACTTTCTGGGCTGAAGTAGTTAATACTGCTTGTTATGTCCAAAATAGGGTGTTAGTTATCAAGCCTTACAACAAGACCCCTTATGAACTTTTTCTAGGTAGAAAACCTGCCTTAAGCTTTATGAGACCATTTGGGTGTCCTGTTACAATCCTTAATACCATAGATCACCTAGGTAAATTTGATAGAAAGGCTGATGAAGGGTTCTTTGTAGGATACTCTACCAATAGCAAAGCATTCAGAGTATTCAATAGTAGAACTAGGATAGTAGAAGAGAACCTGCATGTTAAGTTTAGTGAGGACACACCTAATATTACAGGAAGTGGACCTAATTAGCTTTTTGATAAAGATGCTCTAACAAATTCAATGAATTATAAGCCAGTTGTTGTAAGAAATCAGTCTAATGGTATGCAGGTACAAAAAGCATGTGATGATTGCAGGTATAAAACCTAAAAATAGAGACTTTACCTGGGCAAAGATTACATACTGCACCATTATCTAAAAATACGGACTCAAGATCCACCATTCTCTTTTAGTTCAAAGGATTCTCCTAATGCTGGATTCAAACCATCAAGGGAGGAGGAAAAGAAGGATGTTGAAGATCTAGGGAATAAAGATAGTGAGGTTACAAGTACAATAGAGCCAAGAGTAAATCAAGAGAAGGATGCAAATGTCAACAGCACTAACAATATTAAAACTGTTAGTCCAACTGTTAATGCTGCTGGCATAGTAGATAATGCTGTTGCTGAGAATATAGTCTATGGATGTGCTAATGATCCAAATATGTCTGAATTGGAAGAAATTGGCAGATTTAGTGATGCTAAAGATGATATTTCAGGGGCTGACATAAATAATTTGGATACATACTTCCAAGTCAGTCCTGTTCCTACCACAAGAATATACAAAGACCATCTAATAGAACAAATTATTGGAGACTTGAATTCGGCACCTCAAACAAGAAGAATGACAAGAAATTTGGAGGAACATAGGTTTCTTAGCACTACTCTTGAACAAAGGAAGAATACAATAATAAATTCTATAATTGCTTGGTTTGCTTGCTTTTTTTCACTAGAAGAACACCAAAAAGGTAGTTCAAGCACTGAAGGATCCAAGTTGGATAGAAGCTATGCAGGAAAAGCTTCTACAATTCAAGTTACAAGAAGTTTGGACCTTGGTGGAGTTACCTAATGGAAAAAGAGCTATTAGGACTAAATGGGTTTTCAGGAACAAGAAGGATGAAAGAGGCATTATCATTAAAAATAAAGAAAGATTGGTTGCACAAGGATACACACAAGAAGATGGAATAGACTATGTTGAGGTTTTTGCTCATGATGCCAGAATTAAAGTAATTAGGCTATTTTTAACCTATGCCTCATTTAAAGACTTTGTAGTGTACCAGATGGATGTCAAAAGTGCTTTTCTTTATGGAAGAATTTTAAGTGGAAGTCTTTGTTTGTAAACCCACCTAGGATTTGAAAGATCTTGATCCCTGTAAGAGTATACAAAGTAGAATAAGCACTTTCATGAATGCATCAAGATCTTAGAGCTTGGTATGAAACCTTGTCTAACTTATTTGTTGGACAATGGGGTTCAAAGTAGGAAAGATTGACAGACTTTGTTTATCAAAAGGGTTAAAAGTGATATTCTGTTAGTTCAAGTGTATGTGGATGATATCATTTTTGGTTCTACAAAGAAGTTATTATGCATTGAATTTGAGAAGATGATGCATAAGAAGTTTCAAATGAGCTCTATGGGTGAACTTACATTCTTCCTAGGACTGCAAGTGAAGCAGAATGAAGATGGGATTTTTATAATCCAAGACAAGTATGTGACTGAGATTTTGAAGAAATTTGGCTTTAGTGATATCAAAACAGCAAGCACACCCATGGAAACCATAAAGCACTTTGCTCCTAAAGATCACGATGGTGAAGATGAGATGATCACTGGTATAGATCCATGATTGGATCATTGATGTATCAAATTCTTAAAGGCCTGATATTATGTTTGGCAGTATGAGCTTGTGAGATTCTTAAGTCAATCTAAAGTTAATCTTCAGGCTGTGATAAGGTCTTTAGATAAATAAAAGGTTCAACCTAAATTGGGCTTTGGTTATCCCAAGGAATTCACCTTTTGATTTGGTGCATATATGACTGTGACTATGTAGGATCAAGCTTAGTAGGAAGTCCACAAAGGAGGTTGTCAAATTCTAGGGTATAGATGCAATGACATGAAGCAGATTGGGTTGCTAATTAAACATCTGAAGCTGAGTATTTAGCTACTTCCAATTGGCTGTGGAAGGTGCTTTAGATTCAAAATATAATTGATGGACTCTAAGATATAACATTATGCAGACTAGATTCTTTATTGATAATGAGTGTTATATTTACATAGTGAAGTAACCCTATTTTTCATTCAAAGACAAAGCACATTAAGATTAGGCATCACTTTATCAGAGATACCAATGAGAAGAAGCTTATTCAGATGATCAAGATTCACAGAGATCAGAATGTTTTAGATTTGCTCACAAAAGCATTTGATGTTAGCAGGTTTCAATATATGATTACAAGTATTGAAATGTTTAACCTCTGAAGTATTGATTGAGGGGAGGTTAATTATGTTCATATGCAGCGGATTATACAACAAATGATGATTTGAATGGGATGAAAAAGCTGTATGATTGTAAATCAAGTTAGTGCTGTTGGGCTACTTTATAATGCTTAGTATAATTTAGTGGCTGCTAGTTATACTTAATACTGCTATGTTAATGCTGTTAGTTATACTTACTACTGTTTGTTATAATTAATATTGTGAGTATTAAGAGACATTGGTGAGCATAAAAACAGAAAGAGAGATGTGTGAACTAAAAATAAAAAGAGTGACTTTGTGAGCTAAAAGAAATAAGAGAAATTGGTGAGCATAAAAATAGAAAGAGAGATGTGTAAACTAAAAATAGAAATAGTGACTTTGTGAGCTAAAAGAAATAAGAGAAATTGGTGAGCATAAAAATAGAAAGAGATATGTGTGACATAAAAACAGATAGAGTGATTTAGTAAGAAAAAGAATTGAGAGATATAGTGAGAATAAAAACAGAAAGAGAGTTGTGTGATACAAAAACAGATAGAGTAAATTGGTGAGAAAAAGAATTAAGAGATATAGTGAGAATAAAAACAGAAAGAGAGATTGTGAGAATCAAAATTTATAGTGGAAATGCTTTTTGGAACGAAATTGGAGTTAATGCTGGTGACTCAAAGTTAATGCTGCTAGGAATACACTTACTACATCCGATGTTAGTTAATACTGTTTGGCATAAACTTACTATTGCTAGTTAAGTTAATGCTGCCAGGCATAACTTACTACTGTTGGGCTACTACTTGGTCAGTTAATGCTGTTAGGCTTAACTTAGTACTGCTAGTTCAAGTTAATGCTATTGAGGGTGATTTCATAAATACTCCAATTGAGGGGTTAATTCAATTCATTAATCAGCATTTCAATCTTTGTTATACCCTCTAATCATAAATCCTAACTCAATTTCATTGTTAATCATCAAAACCCAACTTCAATGGCTGCCCTAAAGTTAGCTAGTTCATACAACATGGTCGCATACTTAGATAAACCTACTAAAAGTGATGGATTCGAGCAAATTGTGGATTTTTTGAACGCACATCCTATTAAATATGCGTTAACGGTTAATCCCACAATCTATACTGCATGTATTGAGCAATTCTGGGCTACTGCAATGGTGAAAACTCTTAATGGAGAAGTGTGGATACAAGCCCTAGTGGATAAGAAGAAGGCGATCATCACTGAGACAAGTGTAAGAAGTGATATTGATAATCGTATAAATACGTACTAGCCGTATGTATATAATATTAAGTATCCCGTTAGATATAAAAAATCACTTTAGGAAAAGTAATAATTAAATCCTCCGGGTGTCGTGTCCCAACGAGAGATGAAATTGAAAACCACGTTAATGTTTTAAAGTAAAATGATTGATTATCTTTTAATTTTGGCTTATGATTTGTAACTAAATATAAAATAATACTAAACTAAATTATGCTAATTAACAAATAACCAAAGAAATCGAACGAAGAGATATATATATAAAAAGGATATGCTTGCTAAGTGATTCGTTTAGATCCTTAAGTGTGATTTAATTAATTAAGTCTTTATTGATGAACCAATATCTTTCTAACAAATTATCTTCTCCAACGTTGGCTTATATTGAAAAACAACTTTTATTAATGATATCGAATAATAAAAAATGCATAGATTTTTCTTACGGTTTTTGCGATGGAATAACCTTAGCAATCTCTAAAGTAATATAAAAATATCACAATCAATATTTTTCACTTTTTATATCCTCTTATTCACTTAAAACAATTTAACACTTAACAAGCATATAATAAAACTACTCGCTATGCATAATGATCAAATAAGCAAATAAATACATATTAAACTAAATTAATCTACACTAATTAATTGAAAAGAGAAGGGAAATAAAACTGAGTCGAAGAACCGCAAAGGGATATAAAACCACCCGATCTATTAATCTATCAAAATAAATAAGTTTAAGAGCTTAAAGATTTTAACTTAAAATATTAGGCTAGTTTACTAGACCCTTAAGCTCCACGCCTCAAGAGTTGAACCGAAAATTTTGTCATCAATAGAACAAATCAAACAAACTGGTTAAACAAATTATGTATTAAGGACCTCAAACTGTTTTTGAAAATTACAAGATTCGGTTTGTTTGTAATACTCGAATGGGCCCAGGCCCAATATCAACTCTTAAAAACTATGTAAAAACAGTATCTTGACATGAAATTTAAACTTTCTAAAAATGATTTCTAAAAACTTTGTAAACTTTCGTAGTCGACTTAAAAAAAAGCTTAAGTAATACCCTTTTGAATCTAAAAAGTGACTTAGGCTTAAACAAATACAGCAAACAAATATCAAATCACAATCTAACTTTAGACAAACTAATGAGTCGAAACAACGAGTGCTTTTATTAACCAAAACATATTAAGATTAATTAGCTTTTTCAGATCCCAACACAATAAGCAAAACCAAGATAATAAGCATATTCTAACTGATTAAAAGAAAATAGCAAACCAAAAAACTTATTTTTAGGAAATAAGCTATTTAAAACCTTTAAACCAACTAATAAGCTCTCGAATATAAAGGTGCTCAAAACATAATGAATTCGTCAAGTGGAAGACTCATGACAACCTTTTGATTATTCGAACCGAGCTAAGAATAAAACAAAACGAAAAGAGAATAAGTAAATAATAAGCCAAAAATTATTTTTGTTCTATAAGCTAGATCTCAACCAAATAGGCTATGAAAGGCTTATTTGAGTTTAGATAATAAGCTTTTGATCAAAGAAAAGAAACTAAAAGAAGTAAAAGAGAAAACAATAATCCAACAAGAGCTTATTTGTGACAGAAAATAAGCTACACAAAAATTAGCTTATTAAATAAGCCGAACACTTTTAGAAATAATAAGAAGAGATAAGTTGCACTAATAAGTAAACCAACCTTAAAAACCATTCTTTTATAAATAAGCTAAACAAAATCCTTGTTACATAGAGAATAAAATAGTGAACTCAGGCTTTTACTAAATGCTAATATGCAGGAAATTAAGCAGAACATCTTGGTGAGAGAAAATCTTGAAAATTATAACTAAGCTACTCCTACCCTTTCCTTTTTGCAAGCCTCCGCGAGTTCTTTATATACCCAAAAGAATGTGGGTAAACATGTCTTTTCGTCCTTATGCCAACTTAGACAAATAATGTTTGGCCCACCAGTTTCTTGCTTCATCCTAACGCAATGCATTCATTGGACATTAATTACCTATGATTGTCATTTATACCCTTTATTGGATCATGTGAGTGCTTCCTAGGATGTAGCATGTTTGTACTACGTGTCGGTCTTGCATTTGCTCACAAATTCATAGTGGATGGTCACGTGAGCTTTGTTGAATTAATATTGATGCACGTGAGGGGTTCCCATTCTCTTCTCTTTTGTTTTTCATATGCGAATTGCATTTACACTCAATGTGGTAAAATGGGATCTATCATGGGTTGAGTTTTATACATGCACTGTTGGGCCGAATGTTAGGCTGGGATGAGCATCAAAATGATTTCTTTGGGCTGAGTAATCATTCTCACAATTTTGTTAAACTTAGCCTTTAATAAGTATGGGTCGGTCCGACCCATATAAATAGTGTCGGGCCGGTCCAATAAGAAGTGAAAGCAAAGTTCGAAATGAAATCTGTGCTCTTTCTTTTGCATGCTTGGGAATTTTATGACTTTGTATTGCTTAGAATAATATTTTATACTTGATCAAATCGAGCCGTTAATTCACCTTTTGTTTTGTTTTCAATTCGTTTTACCCGCAAGATCATAAAAAATACACTTTCGATCTCATAAATTTGCAATATAAATTATGCATATTTAGTGTTTTTAGTACCGATTTATTTGTGTTTTACGGGGTAAAAAGGATGTGTGTTTTTAGCATACATCAATTTCCCCGACCACTAAAGCCATTGCTGGTCCCACACGCAATATTTATAAAACATGCCCGAAAATAAATAATTTAACCCCCTTAACTTATGACCCCTCACAATCAAACAAGAACAGAAAAGGTCCATTAAAAGGTTCAAAAATCATTTATCTCGAAAACGTCCTTGTTTTAACCACTTATTCAATAATAGATAAAAACTAAGCTAAATTTTTTTATAAAATTTATTTAAAAGGCTTAAAGAAAAGGGAGTTCATCATCCTTGACTTTTCACAATCCCCAAATCAAGCTTAAAATAAAATCACAATTAAATATAAAATTAGATGCTAACACTACTTATAAATGCTAATTGTGTAAAACGATGCTAATTTTTGCTCCCTTTATTCCTAAGTACTCTAAGGATTTTTTTTATTATTATTATTTAGAAAAATTAAATTTATGTCCTATATCTAATATTAAAGTACCAGTTATAACATAATTAGTTTGAAATCATTTCCTAAAGAGACGATTGGTGAGAAATAAGGTACACGTTTATAGGTTTTTTATTTAGCAGGTTTATTTAGGGGTTTTCCTTTTTTTATTCCTAATTTCCTCTAAGGATTTTTTTATTTTTGGTGACAAATAAATTATGTCCTTATTTAAATAAAATAACCCGGTTTAGACCACAATTAGTTTGAAATCCTTTCCTAAAGAGACGATATGGTGAGAATAAGGTCCACATTAAGGTTCTAATTTCGCATGATTTAGGGGTTATCCTTTTTATTTCATCCGCAACAACTCAACTACGAGTCCAGAGACGGAGGCTTTATTTAGATAACCCCGGAGTCGAAATTTGGCTTTATACTTATTATTATTGCAACATTATTAAACCTCGGTCCTTTAGAAGGCTGCAACATCGGTTGTGAGCCGGCAAGATGCAGTAAACTTTTATCAGCCCACAGTTTTATTATTATTACCTCCACCCTTTAAACGACTGTCACATCGGTATGCGAGCCGACCATGATCCAGAAGTCTTATTTCGGCTTCGGTTTATTACATAACATTTATTATTATTAGCCAAATTTCAAGTCCTGTGGTCTTTTAACAACTGCCACATCGGTATGCGAGCCGACCATGGTCTAAGAGTCTATTTCCCCACAACACTGACAAAACCTCGATGTGTACCTTATTTTCACCAGAAGGAATCTCTATGAAGGGATCTAAACTAAGATTCGAAAAAACCTAAAGCAACTTTATTTTATTCAACAATTATATAACGTTTAGTAAGCTGGTGGGAGCAAAAAGCCACAATTAACCTCTATGAGCTCTAAAGATATCCAACTAATCCACGCTTAGCATCAAACTTATATTTAACTCTATCATATTTCGTCCTTTGCAAAATTTTAAAGTTAAGCAAACGCTAAGTCTCGAAAGCTAAGGGGAAAGCTAGAGTTTAAAACTCGGTCAAGTCAAAAGCTACCTAGTTCTACGGGCCTACTTATTTATATATTTTTATATTTTCATCATTTTTTTCATCATTTTTTTTCATTTATATATATATATATCATAATAAAACAATAAAAATTTTAAAATTTTGGTCAAAACGGGGTTGCGTGGGAACACATATAGGCACATGTATGATCACATTTCGATAGAAATCCCCCCCCCACACTTAGAATGGAGCATTGGCCTCAATGTTCAAAAATCGGGTTTTACCCCCACACTTAGGAATGAAAAAGCAATGCAATTAAATCCTCCAAGTGTGAAAAGGAGGAAAACAATATTAGTTATATATATATATATATATGATTAGGATTGAGGATTCCATAATAAGTAAAAGATCGAAAACCGGATGATTGGAGGATTGAAAACAAGCATGGGTCTTCAAGATCTTAAGGAATCCTGCAAAAACGAAACCACATACCATAGAAAGAAGCACGCCCCCACACTTAGGCTATCAAATCACACACTCTTATTATTAAGAAAATAGAAAGAAGAAAAGACATGATAAGCATGGGTTGCCACCCACGAAGCGCCTTGTTTTTGTTAACCGAGTTACAAGCTCGACTCGACCCCGAATTCATTGGTCCATGGGGGAGCAAGTGGAAGATAAAATCTCCATCGGACTTTCATTCAAGTGGTTTGGATAAACATTAAATTTCATGAAAGTTCCACTCCGATGAGATATACCCGACATAAAAAAATGATAAACGGAGATGCCGGGGTCAAAAATGGTATCTTCATTCCCACAGGAGAGAAGATATGGTGGCAGCTAAACGGGGATACGTGAGAAAGGAGAAAAATCATACAACAAATGCCAATGAGAGGAAAATTGGTCTATCCTATATTGGTACATTCAATTAGTTGTAGAAAACTTTTCTCACGAATCCAGGGGTCAATAAGGAAGTCAAAATTCTCCCAGATCGGGTTTCACTCTTAAATAGAAACATCATGATCTGGGTGATCCCGGAGGAGACTTTGATGTAACGAGTTCATCGACGAACTCCTCATGATAAGATTCACTCCTATCGACAGGAGGAAAAGGATTAATCAAAAGATAAAAAATGAACGAATCATATTTAGGAAGAGAAAAATTAGCATGAATAGTGGTACTGCCACTACTCTTCTCTTTAATATGATCGTCATCGAGATTGAAAGCTTCATAATCTGGAAGAGATAAATCAGAACGAGTAGTGGTACTGCCACTACTAATCTCTTCCAAATTAGAGCGAAAAGTTTCAGTTTTGGGCAAAGAATTATCAACGGTATTAGTCTCCTCAAGTAAAAGGTTAAGAGATGTTAGAGAAGGCATGTATTAAATCAAAAGATGGAGTGGGATTATCTTTTAATGCATCGATCTTAGCAATAAGAAGATTGACATTCAACAATCTTTCACAAAGGATATCGTCTTTGATTGTTAGAAGAATATCATCGTCAATCCCTCTAACTTCCGGGATAACAATCTCAACTACCTCTAAGCTGACGATCTCAGCATAGGACGCTTGATTATATCGACTATAATCGATGTTTCATAAGACTTGTCATCCACTCAAAAAAGTATCATTGTTGGAATCGATGAAGTTTCAGAATCATCTTTAAGAGTTTCCGTGAGGCGAGGAAAGCTTATCATACCATCAAATTTTCAATAAAACGGATATCTTCCTTCGGATTGAGGTCGGCTTTAACAATTCCTGGTGTAATTAGAGCGATAAGAGCGAGTTCACTGGTGAACTCCTCGATAAAGAAATCAATCTTAGAAGAAGATATCACGTTATCACGATTAAGCACGGATTCAATCAGACTAGATTCGGCATTAAAATGATCATTACTATTTCTCGGTGGAATTGAAATGATATCATCTAACACCTCATCCTTTTTCGAAGAAAAATCATCATAAATGGGCAAATCACATTCACCCCCCCCCCCTTCGGATATACATTGGACTCACTTGGGTATTGACAAGGTCCTCAACACTAGGACTTTATTAATTCGTATGATTCCGTTTTTTTTTTTTTTTTTTTTTTTTTTCCGAATTTTTTTTTTTTTTTTTTTTTTTTTTTTTTTTTTTTTTTTTTTTTTTTTTTTCCAGAATTGTGTGAGCAATGCTTCATCCTTGTATTATAAGAGTGGGAGTCCGATTTTGGTAAATCAGGAGTGATTGCGGAGGAGAATTTCTTGAGATATTCTTGTGTAGCAAAAGAATACTCATCGTCATCAACATTGTAGCAGATGGGAATCTTCCAATATTGATCTTTAGCTGCTTGATCTTTCGCAATTTGCTTATCTTCTTCCTTCTTTTGCATATATTGACCAACCATATCACAAATGGATGTCATTTGCTCTATGATCTTATTTTGAGAATTTAGAAGCTCATTTTGAGCATTGAAGATTGGATGATTGACGGTATATTGCTGGGGGTTGAGTTTGGTCAAAGCCGAAAGAATTAGAATCATAGCAAGAATTTTGCTCATGATAATAGTCTTCATTCATCGGTTGACATTGAAAAGTCTCATGAGGACCCTCGCAATTTTCACAACAAAGATATTATTGTTGAAAATCATGAAAATCTTGCTGGAAATTAAAATCTTGATTGTAACATGGTTCCGGATAGATGAACGGAACTTGAGGTGTACAATAGTGACAATAACGAGCATCGTTCCCGCAAAATTCACAAAAATACATAGGAAGTTGTGGAGGTGGGTTGAAAACGTTAGGAGAATCATCAACAAAGTTGGGTTTTGAAACATAAGGTAATGAATTTTCTTTTTCGGAATAGCACGTCGGATCAAAACTTGGCAAAGTTTGTGGGAGCTCTTCAATGGTTTGATTGCATGGTTCCGGATTAGAGATAATCGGAGCTTTCGGTGGATAATTATAACCAATATGAGCACCTTTCCTACAAGACTTACAAGTGCATCGTTGACAAAAGATTCCATCTAATGAATCACCACACTCGTAACAACAATTATGGTTAATTTGTGGAGGACTTTGCGATGAATTTTCACCGGGGTCCTGTTTGACAACGAATGGCTCTCGAGGAGCATTAACAACGTTGGAATTGTCATTGGATGACTTGGAAGTATTTTGAGACTTTTGAAAAGCTTTCTCTAATATCTTTCGTGTCAGGTCACATTCTAGACAATTAAGACCATGCAACAGGTCTCCACAATCGAAACAAATTCTTTCAATTTTAATGTGTTGTTGAGACGATTCGGGCAT
>BQNB010079542.1:18443-30211 GCA_026074375.1 Tanacetum coccineum | reverse complement strand
GAATATACAAGTTTGTAAAAGAGCATGTATTCCCCTCGCGGATTTATAAAACATTAAAAAGATTGAAATGCGAGACTATGAGTGAATGAATGAAAACGCGTCACGGAAATATCCGAAAGCAACCTAAGTAGATATCGGTCGTATAAGTACTAAGTACTAATAACATATATAATTCTATATAGCTACATCACCATCTAATTGTGTTTGTGAAATAATGTTTAAATCGCATTTGATAAATAATAATCATGTATTTGAACTCGTATAATCGCGTAACTAGTTTAATCGCCTTTGTAAAATAACATTTATAAAGTTTAAAACAAGTATAAATATTATTTAAGTGATTCCAAAATGTTTCGCAAAAATTTATAAAAAAAAATAAACCAACACTATGCATCTCAGGAAATAGTGTCTAGTTTACAAAATATACATCCGAAAATTATGAAAATCGGCAGGTTTATGTAAAATGTCGTTCCGAACAACTTTGTAGTTTTACATTTCGACTCAATCGGACCCGAAGGCCCTCGAAAATGAGCTTCAGCAGCTGCTGAAGCGTGCACAGTTTTTCAGCTTATATATATAATGTTCGATAACTTTGAAACGTCGTATCTTACTCGTTTTAACTCCGTTTTTAGTGATTCTTTCGAGCACGACTTCGTAATTAAAAGTTTTATAATTATTTTCCCAAAATGTATCTGTTGTGAACAGTAACTTTTATAAAATTTATTTTATAACCCGGTATTAACGTAAAACGTATATTTGTCGTATCTTTTTCGTTATAAATCAGTTTTTCGAGTTTCTTACCTTTTTGGAATCGTCATGAGACGTAGTATTTTATAAAAATATAAAATGTATACTTTATAGTTCGAATTTAAATCAGCCCTTTTTAGTAGTTATATACATTTATTTATATAACTTGTTTTATATAGGTTTTAACTTAGATAAAATACCACAAATACTTCATAAGTCTTTATATCATATGCCTCATATATTATAAAATCCTTTAGTCCATATTTGTCCAAGAATGTCCAAAAAAATTTGTCAAACTTATTTATTTAACCTCATAACCATTATAATTAAATAATTCTTCATAACTTAACAAATATTTTACATAAATATTCCATTGCTTGTAAATCCTTGATTACAACATATTAGTATATTTTTACATCATATTAGCCATGTATAAGATAAATTTTGGGTATGATTTTAACATGTTCATATGTTATAAACTTTATAAAATATACTTAGATGGTGATTTAACTATACACAATTATGTAAAACATGAAAATAGATAATGGAATAGATTAAGAACTTAGATAGACCTTAGGTGAATGAGTGATGAATGAAGAACAAGATCACACCCTTGTGATCAAACCCAAATTTCCAAAGAAAACCCTACTTGTTTAAACCTTGCAAATGTTTAACAAGCCTTCAAATCTTCTTGGTATGGCTTAAATATGTTGTGAGAACACTTGTAAATGTGGAAAATAAAAATGTTATGGATTGATTATAGAAAGGGGTGTTTGCCGTGAGACTTAAGGTACATAAGTTCTCAAAGGATAAACATATCCAAACGAAATAACAAATGTCTTGAAAAGAAACAATTCATATATCAAAACTAAGATCTCTAGGGTAAGTCCACACTCAGCACTCATAGCCTGAAAGCAACCCCAGCTCCTAGCTTAGATACCTGCCGCAGGAAAAGAAAGTGCGGCTGAGCTTACAAAGCCCAGTGAACAGATATATATAATCGAATGCAAAAAGATAACGGAAAATCAAGGGATGCGATATAAGGTACAACAGATATCACAATACATGATCAAAGGGATACAAATATAAGATAGGACAAATCAGAGAATCAAATTAAGTTAAGTTCAATCACCAAGCCCAAACAAATCAAATCATAGTAACCATGGAGTCGCGAACTCCAAATGTGAAAGACGTGGATTGCACCCAAACATCAGTCACCAAATATCCAAATATCATAATGTCATAATCCATCGAATACAAAACAAATCTAGGATGCATCCATACGCCCCTTAAACAAATAATAATCTTCATAATGCGCATATAATATCAAATGGGGGACGGTGTGAGAAATCACTCACCCACACATGAGTCATGCCAAAGGTGCATCAATGACACGGCCATGTTACCTTCATGGCTAGGAAACAAATAGTGGCTTGGGTCTCAAACTGAAGGGTTCAAAGCAAAGTCATATCAAAGGGATCATAGCAAAGGTTCAATGTCAAAGGTTCAAATATCAAAGGTAGCATAGCAGGGTTCAAATAGAACATAATAACAGATCATATAAGAGAACCAAGATAAAAGGCTCAGAGCAAATGTAGCAAATCACATAAGTAATCAAAGATAGAGAGGAATATGTCATGAGAAACCTTAACGATAAGGTCAGAATATCTGTACCTTATTCCGAAGCAAAGCAATAATCAAAGAAAACACCACAGGAAATCAAAATCACTCCCTCTTGACCGAACCTAAAGAAATGATGAATTCGAATTACAAACCATTCATTTAAGTTATACTTTCTATTTTTAGTAACTTTCCATTTTTAGTAACTTTCCATTTTTAGTAATATTCATCATTTGAGATTCTATTAAGTATTTTGAATAGTTTAGGGACTTAACATGTCAACCTTACAAGTTCAGGGTTAAATATGACAACTTTCCATATTTTAGGGTTTAATATGCAAAATCAACAATTTTCAAGGTTAAAAGTGTAAATATCAAAGTTTCACATTTTATTCAGATTATACCTTCCATTTTCTGTATTTACAAGTCAAACCCTTAATTTTACATAATTTACATATTTAGTCCTTTTGGTTTATTAATTAATTAAACATTATCTTTAATTATCCATAATTACAAAACAAGCCCTTATAGATTCAAATATGACAAAATCATACTTTATACATTAAATACTAACCAAACCTTAATATCTTTAATTATCCATAAATACAAAACAAGTCCTTATGGATTCAAATATGACAAATTAATACTTTATACATTAAATACTAACCAAACCTTCCACTTTTCAGAATTTACATTTCTGATCCCTCTATTTTTAATTAATAATTTCTAATTACTTATTATATGTAATTAACCATTTTAATCCAAAATAATATCAATATGACATTTTATACCCCCCAACTTATTTTATACAGAATATAATAAGTATAATAACATGTTTAAAACAGACCTCATAGTTTCAGAAATTACAAATCACCCCCTTATACTTTAAAAATCAAATCGGCTAATCAATAAAATCAACAAAACCCTAATTTAATTTTTCCCAATCACAAACACAATTATTACCCACTCATTAGCATTAAATGCACCTGGAAAAAATAGCAAAACCCTAACCCTAATTTATTTTATCATTTTTCTTTCCTTTTTCCTTTTATTCGAAAATCGGCAACCAAGAAAATCCCATAATTTTCGTATCCTTCCTAAATTTTCCAAACATTTATCTGTAGTCATAGATGATATAAAAAATCTTAGAAAAATATTAATCTCAATTGTTACTAAATAATTTTTATTGCCGATTTAATATTAGCTAAAATTAGGGTTTCGAACATGTTTTAATTATTTCGACGAAAATAACATGCATGATAATTTTTCTTAAGCATAGAACGAATTAATATGATGACAAATGAGATAAAAAAAATACATTTGGTGATCCTTGGTGATTTTATGAATTTATGCTATTCGGTTGTGTTATTCGAACCAAAATAATTACCCCGATTGAACCAAGCACTCTACAATCTTTCCAATATTTTTCCCACGATCCTTGATCTCCAAAACACCTTAGAAAATTCGTGCTTGCCCTTGGAAAATTCTTATGCCGCCACTTTTAGTTTTTAGGGTTTTCGGGATTTTTGTTTTTAGGATTTAACAAAATGAAATGTATAAAAGATATACATAGAGATTTTGGCCGAGTAAAATGGGCTTTCAAATAGATAAAATCAGAATTTTAACTTTGCAATATTTATTTTGTAATTATCCTTAATTAATTTGCTTTAATTTGTAATATATAAATACATAATTATACATAATTCGGCATAATTATATATATATAATTATTAATTATTTTTCTTATATAATATAAGGTATTTTAATCTTACATAAATTTCATAATTGTCATATGTTGTATTTTTATAATTTCTAGAATTAAAATGAACTTTATTCATGCTTTTATGTATTTTTCTTGCATTAGGGGTATTTTGGTAATTTTACACTTGTTGAGATTTTTAGGTTTTACAACTTCTTCCCCTCTAAAAAAAATTTTTCGTCCTCGAAAATTGAAATGAACCGGAATGAAAACGAAATGAGAACGAAACGAAAACATACCGAACTAGACAAAGAAATGAGGATAACTAGCTCGCATAGACTCTTCGGTCTCCCAGGTAGCCTCACGCTCTGGGTGATTCTTCCAAAGAATCTTCACAAAAGGAATAACTTTGTTTCTCATGACTCTCTCTTGCCGATCCAGAATGGATTCAAGGTTCTCGGGACAAAGAATATCAGGCTGAATGCTGATGAAAGGGATAGATGCGACATGCAATGGATGATAATGGTAATCCCCTTCAAAAGAGATACATGAAGGACATCAATGACACGTTCGATAATGCGGAGGAGCGCCAGACGATACGAATCCTCTCCAATACGTTCCCAATCTCTAAACGGACCGATGAATCGAGGACTGAGCTTGCCTTGATTCCAAACGTTTAATTCCTCTGATGGCGAAACTTCCAGAAATACAGATCTCCAACTTTAATCTCTAAGTCACGTCGTTGCTTATCAGCCATAACTCTTCTGTCGCGATCTAGCCTCTTTCGCCTTCTCTTAGCAACAGCCACTTTCTTCACTAGTAATCTCGATGAGCTCCGAACTTCAATCAATCGTTCTCCTTACTTCATACCAGAAAATGGTGCTCGACATTTTCTACATAAAAAGCTCGAAAGGTGCTGCCTTGATGCTTGCATGCCAACTATTTTTGTAGGCAATCCGTCCACCAAGCTCATATATTCATCCCAACATCCCGTCATTCCATGCACAAGCCATCAACCTTCTTCCAAAAGTCTGAATGCGTCCTCTCTGACTGAACATGGTTTGTGGATGAAATGATGTACTGAACTTATGACGAGTTCCCAAGCTTTCTGTAATCCTTCCAAAAAATGAGACGTAAACTTCGGAATCTCTGTCAGACACAATAGGAGTTCGGTGTACATGCAGTCTAACGATTGTGTCATAAATACTCTGCCATTATAATACCTTAGTTCTCGAATAGGTAAAGAAATGAGCAGACTTGTGTTAGCTATCACAACACCCAAATGCATCATGTGTTTTCTGAGTAGTAGGAAAACCACGTAACGAAATCCATGGAAATTCTAATCCATTTCAACAACAGGAATCTCCAACGGCTGTAAACAAACCACTAGCCCTTGATGTTCAATTTTTTGACCTGCTGACAAGTCATCCTTTTGGATACAAACGTCGCCACATCTTGCTTCATTGCCGTTCCACCAAAAGTAATGTTTCAAATCTCTGTACATCTTGGTTGAACCTGGATGAATAGTAAATGGAGAACTATGAGCTTCCGTCATAACCTTCTTCGCAAAGTGCCTGATCATTAGGAACATATAGCTTATCTTCAAACCACAAAACACCGTCATCATCAACACTGAACTCAGTATGTTTACTCGTCTTCTACATTCTGCACAACAGCCACAAACTCACCGTCATCCCTTTGAGCTTCTTAGATCTGTAGCATGAGGTTAGACTCTATCCTCATAACTCGCCCCATTAGCCACCAGAACCTCGTACACATAGCTCAACATACCAAACGCTTCTAAAATCATGAGGCTTATGGAATCAAAAACAAGCATCATCAGATTTTTCGAATAAGTACGTAGGCAACACATTAGGCCTTGCCCGGATGGTACTGGATGTTAGTGTCATAATCTTTCAGAAGTTCCAACCATCTTCTCTGTCTCATGTTAAGTTCTCGCTGAGTAAAAATATATTTGAGACTCTTATGATCTGTAAATATATCACAGTTCACCATACAGATGTGTCTCCAGATCTTCATGCCAAAACCACGGCAGCTAACTCAAGATAATGGGTTAGATAATTTACTTCATATGGCTTCAAACTGCCTTGATGCGTAGGCGATCACTTCCCTTGTTGCATCAAAAACTCACCAAACCTTTCTTCGATGCCAAGTATAATCTGAAAAAACCACCGGACCTGATGGAAGAAGTCCAATATCGGAGCAGACACCAATCTCCGTTTCAATTTCCTCAAAACTTCATGACGCTCCTTACGTCCACAAAAAACTTCTCACCCTTTTCTCAGCTGGGAAGAGGTAAAGCTAATTGGGAGAAACCCTCAAACAAAACGTCAGGTACATAGAAGCAAGCCCAGAAAACTTCTCACTCTCCGACACCGTAGTAGGTCTTGGCCATTTGTGATAGCTTCAACCTTTGGATGGTCCATAATGATGCCGTCTGCAGATACAATATGACCAAGGAAAGCGACTTGCTGTAACCAGAATTCGCACTTCGAAAACTTCGCATACAACTTCTTCTGTCTAAGAATCTCTAACACAATCCGTAGATGTCGCTCATCTTCTTCTTCAGACTTGGAGTAAACGAGGATTTCGGATGAAAACATAAACGAACTTTTCAAGGTACTCGTGGTAAATACGGTTCATCATAATCCATAAACCACGTAGGAGCTTTAGTCGACCGAAGGGCATAACAGAACTAGTAGTGGCCATAACGCGTACGAAAGCAGTCTTAGAAATATCCTGCTCTCTTTCACGAAGCTGGTGATAACCAGATCGCAGATCAATCTTAGAAAAATATTTGGCCCCTTGCAGTTGGTCAAACAAATCGTTGATTCGCAGAAGAGGATAGCGGTTACGAATCGTAATACGGTTGTGTTTCGCGGTAATCAATACACAAGCGCATGCTCCCATCCTTCTTCTTAACAAATAAGACCGGTGCACCCCACGGTGAAACACTGGGTCTAATAAAGCCATTCTCCAACATCTCCTGTAACTGCTCCTTTAACTCTTTCAATTCAACAGGTGCCATACGATACGGAGCCTTTGAGATAGGTTCAGCAACCGGGAATTAACTCAATGACAATTCAATTCTATAGCCGGAGGAATGTCCAGGAGTTCTCGGGGGAAAAACATCAGCGAATTCACGAACAACAGAAAGATTTTCAATATTAGGACTCTCCAAAGATGTGTCCATAACAGAAGCCAGAAAACCTTGGCACCCATGAGAAATCAAGGTACGTGCCTTCATAGCAGAGATGAGCTTAACGGACTTAAGCGGTGAGGAACCATGATAAACAAATTCAGGTTGGCGACATTTACAAAAAGATCACAGTCCTAGCTTAGCAGTCAATGGTAGCTCGAGAGAAGCAACCAATCCATGCCAAGAATTACATCAAAGTCGAGCATATGGATAGGAAGTAAATTCGCAGGACGAATACGATCATCAAAACGTAGAGGGCAGTTAACATATTCATGGTCAATAAGCATATGGTTCTTCATTGGGGTTGAAATGATTACACGTTCAATTAATGGTGTAGGAGTCACCATCTGAACGATCGAGAAAACGATTAGCAAACGAAAACAAGATAGGTTACGGAAGAGAGTTACGCAGAAGGAACCTAATGTCTACCCAATCCTCACAGGTCATAGCCTAAGCTCTAAGGTCATAAGACCTCTCATGATTAACTGGCTCTGAATCCATAAATTGTAACGCCCCGACCCAAAAGGGTAGAAGTATTACAAATATGGTGTGACACAAAGGAATACAAAAATCATAGACACAAGCATATTAACAGCGGATTAGTACTCAAAACTAAGAACCAAAGGAAAAATAGGTCAACATGGACTTAAGGTACATAAGTTTTAATTGACAGACTCTTTATCCAAAGAATATAACCGACAATAACGAAGGTCTCGAAAAGTAACAAAATCATATAATCAAAACTAAGATCTTTTTTTCTAGGGTAAGTCCACACTCAGCCATCATATCCGATAAGCAACCCCCAAAACTCTAGACTTAGATTACCTGCGAGGGAAAAGAAAATGCGGCTGAGTTACAAAGCTCGTGGAAAAATAATATATATAATCGAACGCAAAAGATAACAGAAAATCAAAGGATACGATATAAGGTACAAAGGATATCACAAGACATGATCAAAGGAATACAAATATAAGGTAAGACAAATCAGAAGTCAATTCATAGTGTAAGGTAAGATGAATCAGAAAATCAAATCAAGTCCAATTACCAAGCCCAAACAAATCATATCATAGTAACCATGGAGTCGCGAGCTCCAAAATTGTGAAAGACGTGGAATGCACCCAAACATCAGTCACCAAATATACATATATCATAATGTCATAATCCATCGAATACAAAACAAATCTAGGATGCATCCATACGCCCCTTAAACAAATAATAATCTTCATAATGCGCATATAATATCAAATGGGGGACGGTGTGAGAAATCACTCACCCACACATGAGTCATGCCAAAGGTGCATCAATGACACGGCCATGTTACCTTCATGGCTAGGAAACAAATAGTGGCTTGGTTCTCAAACTGAAGGGTTCAAAGCAAAGTCATATCAAAGTTCATTTCAAAGGGATCATAGCAAAGGTTCAATATCAAAGGTTCAAATATCAAAGGGATCATAGCAAAGGTTCAATATCAAAGGTTCAAATATCAAAGGGATCATAGCAAAGGTTCAATATCAAAGGTTCAAATATCAAAGGTTCAAATATCAAGGGATAGCATAGCAGGGTTCAAATGGAACATAATAACAGATCATATAAGAAAGCCAAAATAAAAGGCTCAGAGCAAATGTAGCAAATCAAATGAGAAATCAAAGATAGAGAGAAACATGTCATGAGAAACCTTAACGATAAGGTCAGAATATCTGTACCTTATTCCGAAGCAAAGCAATAATCAAAGAAAACACCACAGGAATAACAGAATCACTCCCTCTTGACCGAACCTAAGGAAATGATGAATTCGAGTTACAAACCATTCATTTAAGTTATACTTTCTATTTTTAGAAACTTTCCATCTTTAGAAACTTTCCATTTTTAGTAACTTTCTATTTTTAGAAACTTTCCATTTTTAGTAACTTTCTATTTTTAGAAACTTTCCATTTTTAGTAACTTTCCATAATTAGTAACTTTCCATTTTTAGTAACTTTCCATTTATTAAGTATTTTGAATAGTTTATGGACTTAACATGTCAACCTTACAAGTTTACGGTTAAATATGACAGCTTTCCATATTTTAGGGTTTAATATACAAAATCAACAATCTTCAAGGTTAAAAGTGTAAATATCAAAGTTTCATATTTTATTCAGATTATACCTTCCATTTTATGTATTTACAAGTCAAACCCTTAATTTTACATAATTTACATATTTAGACATACCCTTAGTCCTTTTTGGTTTATTAATTACTTAAGACATTGTTCTGTAATTATCAATAATTACCAAACCAAGCCCTTATAGATTCAAATATGACAAAATCATACTTTATACATTAAATACTCACCAAACCTTATACCTTTCTCAGACAAAATTTTTACCACCTTTTACGTCCCTCTATTTTAATTAATTAATCTTCTAATTTCTTATTATATTATAATTAACCATTTTAAATCCAAAATAATATCAAAATGACATTTTATACCCCCCAACTTATTTTATACAGAATATACTAAGTATAATAACATGTCTAAAACAGACCCCATAGTTTCAGAATTTACAAAACAAGTCCTTATACTCTTATATCACAATTCGGTTAACAATTTAATTCACAAAACCCTAATCAAATTTTCCCCAATCACAAACACAATTATTTACCAATCATTGGCATTAATTACACCTGGAAAAAATAACAAAACCCTAACCCTAATTCATTTTAACCATTTCTTTCCCTTTTTCCTCTATTTTCGAATTCGGTAATCACCATTAAATCTCCAATAATCATTCGAATCATGTATAAATTATTCCAACAATTTTTCTGAGTTATATGAGATATGAACAACCTCAGAAAAATATAAAATAAATTTTACCAATATTTTATATACCGATTTCATTTTCATTTCTAAATTAGGGTTTTGAATATGTTTCAATTTATAAAATCAAAATAAAGTGCATGGACATTTTTCTCAGGTTTATAACATGTTAATATGATGAAATATAAGTTATAAAATTACCTTTGATGGCCTTTGATGGCCCTTGATGATTTTATGATTTTATGCACCCGGTATAGCTTTTCGAACCCAAAACGATACCAAAAATCGAATCAATCACTTCCCAAGCTTCCCACTATTTTTCCCACACTCCTTAGTCTTCAAATGATCTTAGAAAAATTCGTCCTTGCCTTGGAAAATTCGTTTGCCGTCACTTTGGTATTTTAGGGTTTTGGTGCATTTGTTTTAATGATTTAAACAAATGAAAAATGAAATAAGATGTGATATCTTATTTGGCCGAGTTTCCCTTGGGCTTTAAATTGGTTTATCAGATTTAATTATTTTCAACAATTATTTTATCATTTATCCACAATGTTATTTATAATTTTGTTATTGTATAAGTTAATTAAATACATATATAAATTCGTCATATATACCTATAATAATTTTAATTATTTTCATTGTATAACATAAAGTATTTTAACCTTACAAAAATTTTCATAATTGCTAAATATTGTATTTTCATAATTTTTAACATTTAAATGAATTTTATTCATGCTTTAATGAATTTTTCTTGCATTAGGGGTATTTTGGTAATTTCACATTTGTTGAGATTTTTAGGTTTTACAACTTCTTCCCCTCTAAAAAAAATTTTCGTCCTCGAAAATTGAATTGAACCGGAATGAAAACGAAATGAGAACGAAACGAACAACAGACCGAAACTAGGACAAAAAAATGAGGATAATAACTTTGGGTGATTCTTCGGTCTCCCAGGTAGCCTCCCGCTCTGGGTGATTCTTCCAAATAATCTTCACAAAAGGAATAACTTTGTTTCTCATGACTCTCTCTTGACGATCCAGAATGGATTCAGGTTCCTCGGACAAAGACATATCAGGCTGAATCTGATCAAAAGGATAAGATGCGACATGCAATGGATGATAATGGTATCCCCTCAAAAGAGATACATGAAAGACATCGTGAACGTGCGATAACTGCGGAGGAAGAGCCAAACGATACGAAACCTCTCCAATACGTTCCAAAATTTCAAACGGACCTCTGAATGGCGAAACTTTCAAAAATACACGATCTCTAACTTGAAACTCTAAGTCATGTCGATGCTTATCAGCTTAACTCTTCTGTCGCGATCTAGCCTCTTTCAATTTCTCCTTAGCAACAGCCACCTTCTCATTAGTAATCTCGATGAGTTCCAGACCTTCAATCAAACGCTCACCTACTTCATCCCAGCAAATAGGTGCTCGACATTTTCTACCATACAAAAGCTCAAGAACGGTGCTGCCTTGATGCTAGCATGCCAACTATTATTGTAGGCAAACTCCACCAAGCACAAATATTCATACCAGCTACCTGTCCATTCCAAAGCACAAGCCCTCCCTCAACATATCTTCCAAAGTCTGAATAGTCCTCTCTGACTGACCATCGGTTTGAGGATGAAATGCTGTACTGAACTTAAGACGAGTTCCCCAAGCTTTCTGTAATCCTTTCCAAAAA